>PISX010004135.1:0-125859 GCA_004024625.1 Mellivora capensis | reverse complement strand
TATCATTCTCAATGGAGAAAAACTGAAAGCTTTTCCGCTAAGGTCAGGAACACGGCAGGGATGTCCATTATCACCACTGCTATTCAACATAGTACTAGAAGTCCTAGCCTCAGCAATCAGACAACAAAAAGAAATTAAAGGCATCCAAATCGGCAAAGAAGAAGTCAAACTCTCACTCTTTGCAGATGATATGATACTCGATGTGGAAAACCCAAAAGATTCCACTCCAAAACTCCTAGAACTTGTACAGGAATTCAGTAAAGTGTCAGGATATAAAAATCAATGCACAGAAATCAATTGCATTTCTCGACACCACCAACAAGACAGAAGAAAGAGAAGTTAAGGAGTCAATCCCATTTACAATTGCACCCAAAACTATAAGATACTCAGGAATAAACCTAACCGAAGAGGCTAAAAATTTATACTCAGAAAACTATAACGTACTCATGAAAGAAATTGAGAAAGGCACAAAGAAATGGAAAAATGTTCCATGCTCCTGGATTGGAAGAACAAATATTGTGAAAATGTCTATGCTACCTAAAGCAATCTACACATTTAATGCAATCCCTATCAAAATCCCACCCATTTTTTTGAAAGAAATGGAACAAATGATCCTAAAATTTATATGGAACCAGAAAAGACCTCAAATAGCCAAAGGAATATTGAAAAAGAAAGCCAAAGTTGGTGGCATCATGATTCCGGACTTCAAGCTCTATTACAAATCTGTCATCATCAAGACAGTATGGTACTGGCACAAAAACAGACACACAGATCAATGGAACAGAATAGAGAGCCCAGAAATAGACCCTCAACTCTATGGTCAACTAATCTTCGATAAAGCAGGAAAGAATGTTCAATGGAAAAAAGATAGCCTCTTCAATAAATGGTGTCAGGGAAATTGGACAGCCACATGCAGAAAAATGAAATTGGACCATTTCCTTACACCACACACGAAAATAGACTCAAAATGGATGAAGGACCTCAATGTGAGAAAGGAATCCATCAAAATCCTTGAGGAGAACACAGGCAGCAACCTCTTCGACCTCAGCCACAGCAACTCCTTCCTAGGAACATCGCCAAAGGCAAGAGAAGCAAAAATGAACTATTGGGATTTCATCAAGATCAAAAGCTTTTGCACAGCAAAGGAAACAGTTAACAAAACCAAAAGACACCTGACAGAATTCGGAGAAGATATTTGCAAATGACATATCAGATAAAGGGCTAGGGTCCAAAATCTGTAAAGAACTTATCAAGCTCAACACCCAAAGAACAAATAATCCAATCAAGAAATGGGCAGAGGACATGAACAGACATTTCTGCAAAGAAGACATCCAGATGGCCAACAGACACATGAAAAAGTGCTCCACATCACTCGGCATCAGGGAAATACACATCAAAACCACAATGAGATATCACCTCACACCAGTCAGAATGGCTAAAATTAACAAGCCAGGAAATGACAGATGCTGGCGAGGATGCGGAGAAAGGGGAATCCTCCTACACTGTTGGTGGGAATGCAAGCTGGTGCAACCCCTCTGGAAAACAGCATGGAGGTTCCTCAAAAAGTTGAAAATAGAACTACCCTATGACCCAGTCATTGCTGGGTATTTACTGGGTAAATACTGGGTATTTACCCTAAAGATACAAACGTAGTGATCCGAAGGGGCACATGCACCCGAATGTTTATAGCAGCAATGTCCACAATAGCCAAACTATGGGAAGAACCTAGATGTCCATCAACAGATGAATGGATAAAGAAGATGTGGTATAAATAGCCTAGGACTATCAGCAGAGCCAGACTCCCCAGACTCAGCCGGAAACCGGTGATCCTTTTTTTAGCTGCTTCCGAATATCCCCAGAAATACTGGTGATGGGCATATATGTACACCAGACCCAGACAAGTAGCAAAAACTTGATTGAAATACCATCCAGCCATCCACAACATAATCAGAAATATGGGGTAAAACTCCACACAGTTTTGTTGTGCACGAAATATTCTTTCAAACTCTGGTGACCCAGAGACTGCCGGAGGTGTAGCTTTGTATTTTAATCTTGCCTTTCCTACATGCAAAGCAAAATAACTTTGTTGACAGGCGGACAGGACTGAGACAGCAGCCAGCAGGACTGAATGCCCAGCCATCTTCACATGGAATGTTCTGGTCCAAGAAAGTATTTGTCGAAATCCAGGGGCTGGTAACACAATGGAATACTATGCAGCCATCAAAAGAAATGAAGTCTTGCCATTTGCAACAAGGAGGATGGAACTAGAAGGTATCATGCTTAGTGAAATAAGTCAGTCGGAGAAAGACAACTATCATATGATTTCCCTGATATGAGGAAGTGGAGATGCAACATGGTGGGTTTGGGGGGTAGGAAAAAAAGAAAAGAAATAAGATGGGATCGGGAGGGAGACAAACCATAAGTGACTCTTAATCTCACAAAACAAACTGAGGGTTGCTGGGGGGAGGGGGGTTGGGAGAGGGAGGTGTGGTAATGGACATTGGGGAGGGTATGTGCTATGGTTAGTGCTGTGAAGTGTGTAAACCTGGCGATTCACAGACATGTACCCCTGGGGATAAAATACATTATATGTTTATAAAAATATTAAAAATTTAAAAAAAAACATGAATGAGCATACTGTAAGGTCCTATTTAGCCAGAGCGCTTCCATCTGGCTAAACAATAACTTTGTTGAAAACTTAAACTGTCCCTGTCCCCCTTCCTCCAGGGGACTTACTTAACAACAAGTCTTGGAAAACAGTCTCAGGTAACAAAGCCCAAATACAAGGGTGGGTCAGGCCAGGTGGAGACATCTGATCAGTGGGGGGGGGGCACATACTGTCTCCCTAGTTATCAAGGAGTATGGGCCCCACCTTTTGGGGCACCTTTTGGGCGCCAATTCTGACCAAGGTGATAGGCTGGTTCAAATATCTACTATAGGGTAAATTGTAATTCAGTTGGTCACTTATGTGTGACCTAGCAGGACTGTGCAGCTTTCTCTGTGTTACAAATTCACTGGCCACCTGTGCATGGCCAGGTCCAACCACATGGCCTTTGCCCTTAAAAGCTAGTCTATGAAGCAGAGAGGGGTCACCCTCTCTGTAAGAGGCGCGATCCCGAACGTTCGGTCTGATTCTTGATGCTTGGCGCGGAATAAAGCTTTGCTTGACCTTCGCTTTGTATTAGTCTTGCTCCTTTAATCACGGACCCATTATTGGGGGACCTAACAATACCACCTGCTTTTAAGAACTAAAGCTAGAAACGATAGGTTATTTTTAAGTCCGTTATTTGCTCACTGCCGATTAAGCACGTACTTGCACCCAAGTACGAGGAAGTCAGGCAGGATAGAAAGAACGATGGCCAAGGGCCTTAGGGTCAAGCTGTTTGCATTTGCATTTAACCCCTCAACTTCCTGTCTTTGCAACCCTCCATCCTCAGTTTCTCATCTGAGCCCTCCTGGGGCTGCTGTCAGGACACATGCGCATGTGATAAGCATCTCATCCAACATCTGTGGTTATAAAGTGCCTGACCACTAGTTTGCATATGCAGCAGCTAACCCATGAATTAGCAAATTTGTATAGTAGGGTAATGGGATTTGTCACTGTACCCAGGCTAAGTTGACTCCTTCATGGTGCACAAACATGAAGGGGGTCATTCTTTCCCTGTAGGGCCCAGCACCATTCCAAGATCCACTTCTATTCTATAACATGTTATATGGGACAAGGTCCAAATCAATCATAGTGTCCCCAGACCATTGAATTTTTTAAATGTAAACTCAATGGTTTTTAGTATATATGCAAAGTTGACCAACACTGTCATAATCTAATTTTCAATAAGTTTCATGACCAGCTCACCTGGGTGCCTCAGTGGATTAGGCCTCAGACTCTTGGCTTGGCTCAGGTGCTGGTCTCAGGCTAGTGGAATCGAGTGCCTGTTGGGCTCTGTGCTCAGTGGAGAGTTTGCTTGGGTTTCTTCCTTCCTCTTCCTCCGCCCCTCCCCTGACCTCTCTAAAGTAAATAAATTTATTTTTATTTTTATTTTCATTTTTTAAAATTCTTTTTAAATTTATTTATTTGTCAGAGAGAGAGAGAGAGAGGAGCGAGAGCGAGCACAGGCAGACAGAGTGGCAGGCAGAGGCAGAGGGAGAAGCAGGCTCCCTGCTGAGCAAGGAGCCTGATGTGGGACTCGATGCCAGGACGCTGGGATCATGACCTGAGCCGAAGGCAGCCACTTAACCAACTGAGCCACCCAGGCGTCCCTAAAGTAAATAAATTTTTAAAAAATTAATTTTCATCACCCTCCCCCCAAGAAACTGTACCCACCAGTGGTCATTTCCTACTTTCTCCCACCCTCCCCCTCCCAGCCTTCTGGAGTCTTTCTCTATGTATTTGGCTATGCTGAACATTTTATAAAAATGGAATCATATAATAGGTAGTCTTTTGTGACTGGCTTCTTTCACTTACCCTAATGATTTCAAGGTTCATCCCCAGTCAGTAGACCTTTGCATGTTTCTACTTTGGTGCACCTGGGTCATTAAGGAACTCTATGTTTATCCTTTGAAGAACTGTCAGACTGTTTTTCAAAAGTGACTGCAGCCTTTTACGTTTTTATACTGGCAGTATATGAGGGTTTCCAACTTCTCCACAGCTTCACTAATACTTGTTACTGTGTCCTTTTTATAGTCATTCCAATAGGCGAGAAGTAACATCTCGTATGGTTTTCATTTGGATTTCCTTCTGGCCAATGATGTTGGGCATCTTCTTGTATGCTCTTTGGCCACTTGCCAGTCTTCTTTGGAGAAATGTCTATTCAGATCCTTTGCCCACTTGAAAATTGTTTTATTTGTCTTTTTGTTGTTGAATTGTAAGTGTTTTAGATTCTGGATTAAAATCTTATCTAATATATATGATTTGCAAATATTTTCTACCATCCTGTGGGTCTTTTCGTTTTCTCGATGGTGTCCCTTTTTTTTTTTAAAGATTTTATTTAATTTGACAGGGAGCGATCACAAGTAGGCAGAGAGGCTGGCAGAGAGAGAGGAGGAATCACCTCCTTTCTGCTCCCCGCCGAGCAGAGCCCAATGCGGGACTCGATTCCAGGACCTTGAGATCATGACCTGAGCCGAAGGCAGGGGCTTAACCCACTGAGCCACCCAGGGGCTCCCTTTTTTTTTTGGACAGAGATCACAAGTAGGCAGAGAGGCAGGCAGAGAGAGAGGAAGGGAAGCAGGCTCCCTGCTGAGCAGAGAGCCTGATTTGGGGCTCAATCCCAGGACCCTGAGATCATGACCTGAGCCAAAGGCAGAGGCTTTAACCCACTGAGCCACCCAGGTGCCACTCGATGGTGTCTTTTGAAGCACAACATGTTTCAGTTCTCATATAGTCCAACTTGTGAATCTTCTCTTTTATCACTTGTATGTTTTTTGTCATATCTCAGATCATTTCCTAACCCAAGGTCATGAAAGTTTCCTCCTATGTTTTCTTATAAGAGTCTTATAATTTCATCTCTCTTATGATTTTATCTTCTAAGGAGTCTTATAATTCTTTGTTCAATTTCAGTTGAACAAAAAAGGAAACTAAGACCTTGTGGAGGTAGGCTTTGCTTCAAATTATGTTGCTAATAAGTGTCAGGTAGGTAATTCTTAAAAGAACAGCTTAATTTTAAATAAGCTGATAGCAATATAACTTTAAGACCTAAGACAGCCTCAAGTCATGTTAAAAATCAGAGTCTAAAACCAAATTTATACTCTTCCTGAAATGGAATCCACCTTTAATTGGAGGCTAATAGTAGTAAGAACAGACCTCATTTCTCGAGCAATTAGTCTGGGTCAGGCACTGTGTTCTCTACTTCTCAAAGCCATATTGTCAATAGGTACTATTATTATCCTTATTTTAAAGATGAGGAAATGGTTCCCAGGTGCTTTTTAAGTAACATGTCTGAAATCACACAGTCAGTAAGAGGCAGAGCTGGATTTTAAAGCCAGGGCTCTCATCTTGTAGGGCAAACTATTAGAAAAACAAATGACTATGGCTGAAACCCAAATAAAAGGGCTTCTGACAAGATAGGTACCCGCTGATGACATGAAGTGGACCCCAACAGCCATGCCCATTCCTTGTCACATCTGTTGGTCATTTCTCTTGGTGGAGTTGTGTTGATTTCTGGTGGCGAGAACCACAAAGCATCTGGGTTGCAATGGAAGTTCTGATTCGTTTTCTTTAAACCCAATTTTCCACTTGGTTTGGCTAGGGCAGGAGGATGTCAAATTCTGTGACAGAGGTCAGTCCTATAAGGTGTTTGTCTCTATTTACATAATTCAGTGGAACATTCTGGGGGGAGGGGGAATCCATCTTCACGGACATTAGCCTCGGGAACTCTCCCTGGCTGGAGACAGAAGCAATCCCAGGGTGAGGCCCGTACAGAGGTCCAAGTTTGCAGTTTCAACCAGGCATATTTATTTACATGTGGAAATTCCCAGTGGGAAGCTGAAGAACACAACTTAGGAGTGATCCCCAAGTGGGAAATTGAATAGTACGCTGAGCTCCTTTTATTTCCATTTAATTTACCGTTGGTATCATTACCATTATTTTGTTAATCATTTCACTAGCAATGATGTAACTTGGGACCAGCCAAGGTAATTGCGCCCAAATGGGGGAGACACTCATCTGCAGTACTGAGTTAGCAAAAGCTTTCATTCACCTTTTTAGGGATGGATATTAGTTCTTTCCTTTATTCATGGAGCAGAGAGCTGCCGGGAAATGCTGAAGATATTCAGAGCTCCCTGCAGCTTAATGAACTCTACACTTGGTTGAAAAGAGGTTTCTGTAATTTTCAGCTTGCTGCTGCCTGAAACTATCACTCTGCACAGCCAAGTGGTCTCCTAAGGTTCTAACAAGCCCATGTGAAGTCCCAGCACTGCCCCATGGTCTGAGCAACACAGAGTAACTGTTTACCCAAGTCCCTCAGACAACTGACCCTACCATCTGATAGGCTGTGTGACTTTGGGCAAGTTGCTTATGCTCTCTGGGTCTCTATTTTCTTATTTATCAAAAGAAGGTAATACTACTTACTGCATGATTGTCAGGCAGTAAACGGGGAAAGATGGGTAAAAGGCTCAGAGCATTCCTTGGTCCATACTAGGTTTTTAATAGATGCCGTTTCTTTCCTGAACAAGTGCTCGTATGGAGGACTTCCCTGCTGAGTTCAGGGTTATTTGGGAGCCAAATACAAGGAGGTTTTGAGAAACTAGTGGCTGGAAGGAAGGTCGCTTTCGTGTGGCCAAGGTGAAGACATTGGAGAGGCTACATGGGTGTTGATGATGGGATTCAGCACACTCACCCTGAGGCTCTGAGATGGTCTTTGGGCACTGGAGACCTCCTCTGTTCCTGCCACTGCCTGCCGCTGTGTTCCATCTGTCCCTCTGCCCTCGCTCACTCCTCCCCTTGGCTCACTGCTGTCTTTCAGTCCCTCCCATGTGCTAGAAAAGCCCTTCTCCAGGACCTTCCAGAGACTGCTCCCTCTGCTAGTCTCCTCTCTCCCCTAACCACCAGTCCCCTAGGTCTTGGCTTCTTCAACCTGTCCTCACTGGACCTGCCCCCGATCAGCCCTCCCAGATCACCCTGTGCTTCGCTGCACAACACAGATTGGTTCATGGGTAAATGAGCTTCTGTTTGTATGATGTTTTTAACTTTAAATATGTCTCACCACCTGACAGTTGTTTCTCGAAGCCTGGGTCTGAGATTATTTTGTTTACACTCTAGGAGGTGTACCGTAATACATGTTGAAAGAGTGAAAGACAAAACTCCTCTTGGGGAAAATGGGGGAAACAAAGGGCAGCTTTGATGCTGACTGTTGAACTCTCAGTCTTGGGTTGACTTTTAAGCAAAGGCAGGAAGATGAAAGCATTAATGCTTGCTGACACTGTGCTGTCTAGCTTCCAGGAGCTCTTCTAAATACTTCTGTGTATTAATTTCTTCAGTCTTGATGATAACTGTGTAATTACTGTCACCCCCATTGTAAAGTTGAGAAAACTGAGGCATGAGGAAGTCGTTCTCAGGTAATAAGTGGCAGAGCCATGACTTGGACCCAGACACTCTGGCTTCCGAGCGTATGTTCTTAGCCATTATCTATTCGACACACATTCTCCTTTCCCCCTGGAAAATGCTTTCCTGCTCTAATCCTCCCCTTCCCCACACACATACATGTTTTGGGTCTCAGATCCCAGGTGAAATAGCACTTCTTCAGGGAGACCTTCTCCGTCTCCCACCCTAGCTCGAGCCCCAGGTTATCAATACACACACCATCTGAATTTTGTATTCCTAAATCCTGACTGGTTATTTCCTTCCCAATTACAGGGCAGGCTTATTTATCTCTGGACCCTCTGCAGCCACTCGCACAAGGCTCAGCATACAGTAGGTGCTCAAAACTTGGTTATGTTGGAATGCTCCCATATCCTCAGGAGCTAGCTGTTAATAATACCCACCTTTGGTGAAATGTCATTACTTATAAAAATTGCTTGCATGAGCCTTACCCAGCTATCTCACATCTAGAAATTTACCCTAAGGAGATAATCATGCAAGGACAAAATAATGTTGATGCAAGTATCGTTGTTCATGGCAAAAATTAGGAACAACCTAAAATGATGATCAAGGGGGGACTAAAATCAATTATGTTCTTGCCACATAATGGAATCCTATGATGTCATTAAAAGAATAAGACAAGTACATTTACAGATGATAACTTAGAACTTTATCCAAGCTGTACAGGGGAGTGTTTTTAAAAAAAAAATTTCCAAGCTGAAAAAAAAAAAAAGAACAGAAGATTAACCGGCCCCTTTACTGAGAGCTTATTGTCAGGTGCTGTGTTAAGCCCTTTTATATACATCAGCTCATCAATCATCACAACACTCCTATGGAATAGGTTTGTTCTGTTATAATCCCCAAGTTTACAGACAAGAAAACTGGAGAGTAAGTGGCGAAGCCATTTCAACCCACAGTTATCTCCAGAGCTTGTAATCTGTACTATACTGTCTCTGTGATCCTGTTACATATTATTGCATAAACACTATGACAGAGGCTGCCAGATACCTTGGATATCCGTTTCTCCCCTCTTTCATGGTAATAGGATTTGTAGCAGGGCACATGGCTACCAGAACAAGGACTACATTTCCCAGTGTCCTTTGCAGCTATGTAACTTAGTTCAGGCCAATGGGATATAAGCAGAAATATATGTATTCCTTTCACCTCTCTTGCAATCTCTCTCTCTCTCTCTTTTTTCCCCTTCTTCTGTTTTCTAGAATGCAGATGCTGTCCTTGGGAACATGAGATGGAGGCCACATACAGTATGGTAACAAGATGGAATGAGCCGGGGTGACTGACACGGTGGAGATCCTTGCCAATCCTGAACCCCCTATGCAGACGTCCACGTGAGGGAGAAATGAGCTGTGATCACGTTTACATCGCCATCATTTTGGTTGTCAGTCGTTTGTAGGTGAATGTAACCTAAGACATGCATCCAGAAATTCTTGCAAGGATATTCATAACGTTAACGTTAATCCCTCAGGATTGCAGGATGTGTAGTGATTTTTAAGTTATCTTCATAATTCTCTGGGTACATGAGCCACTTCTTACAAAAGCAGTAAATCAAAAGAAAAATATACCACAGCACCCTCTACCTTCTGCCCTACAGTTTCAGTTCAGTGGCCAAGTTCTCACCTGCTCTCAGCCCATCCATAGCACCGTGTTTCTGGATGACTGCTCCCCCTGGCTCTCTGGGGTGCACTTCTGGCTTGCCTGACATTGAAGTTCAAGCTTACATCTGCAAAAATGAATCTGCAGTACTCCATTGGGTTGGGAGGAGGGGAGAAAGATTAGCTCAAGGCCCTCCTCCTTCCTGGGAAGGTACGAAAACCAGAAAATCAAGCCAGTTAGTGTCTCCAGAGAGAAGACATATAGAAATAGATCTGTAGGTCATTCCTTTATTTAATAAATATTGATGGGGGGCATATATGGTTCTAAACTCTCTTCTAGGTATGAGGATACAGCAGTAAACATGGACTCTTCGTTGTCATGAAGCATACAGCTTAGAGGAAGGGACAAGAAGCACTTAGATTCCTCTGTGCTACCCTGTCTTACTGAGCTGGTCTCTGTCTGAATCCATCTGTTAGTGATAGTTCCACTTCCCAGAAGATCTCAGTGTCTAACTGCCTTATTTATTCACTTGAAAAACATTTTCTGAGTGCCTAGAAGTGCCACACTGTAAACTGGGAATTTAAAGGCAAAGACAAGCTGTTTTCAAGATTTGGCTGGTCTGTTGTTTTCAAGATTTGACCAGACTGATTGGAGTGTCAGCACTAGAAATGATTGCAACATCGTCAGACAGGAGTCGGATCTCATACGGGGTTCTGTCTGACAGCAAAAGGAACTCCCAGCCTTGTTTGGAGGAGGCGTACAAGAAAGGCTTTGGAGCCATAACAGCTGAGCCAAGTCCCACTGAATGAAAATCACCAGGTATGTCTCAGGCCCAGTGAAACGATTCTGAGATGCAGACATCAGCACCAGTAAAATGCACGGAGCCCTTTATCTTTCAAGTACACCAGAGGTCTTGGCTATAGTCTAAAATGGGGTTCGGATATCTGTGAGATAAACAGATGAGTTCAGTTTCCTAATCCTGAAAAGACTTGTTTAGCAGAAAAGACAGGGTTGGGGAGGGGAGTAGGGTACCTGCCAGGTTATTGGTCCCAGCCTGATCCCATAGACTTCTGTCTGAGCCCTACAGAGGGCAAGCAGAAGGGCATGCTGGAGCAGCCGTTTGCAGGGAAGACCCAAGCAGCTTGCCAAAGGGATAGGTGACAAGAGATGGTTAGAGGGCATGTCCTCCTTCCCATGAGCTCTCCCACTGCCATGAGGCTTCTCTGAGCCAATGTAATGCTGCCTTCATTCCTCAGGGCTGCAGGTCTGGGAATGCCAGAACACAGTGCTTTGAGGAGGGGTGCATCCTCACCGGGCACAGGCAGGATCTGAAAGGACATCAGAGGACCTTAAGTGGCTTCTCAGGCAGTGATGATCAGTGAGGGTCCCAGAGCAAAGAAGATATAGGGAAGACACATGGAAACAGGGGAGCTGGCCTTGAGGATTCCCAGAAATACTGTGGGGGGAGGAGGGTGCTGGATTAGGGGGCTGAGCCTAAGATCCCGTGCTGGACACCAGCATGTGACAGCTGAGATACCTCTGTCCCCTTATGTCTTAGCCTGGGCTCCCTGAAGGCAGAGCTGAGATAAAGGCCTGCGTGGAGTTAGTTTATTTGGGAATATGCCCGCAAGGAGCAGGAGGGAGGGATGAGGGTAGTGAAACATACACCACGTGGATGTGTTGCTGAGTCGGCCACCCTGTGATGTGTGGGAGCTGCTGGGAATCTAACGGCCTGCATCTCAGGACTGTGCCCAGGGATGAAGAGGGGGAAGTGTCTGTCCACTGGTTCAGTACCCCTTGGTCACAGTGGCCCGAGGGTGTTAATTGCCCAGCACTTCCAGCAAGTTCTCAGGCGTCCTACCCAGGCTGTCAGAGAAGGCCTGGGACAGGAGAGGTGACCCAATGGGAGGTACTGACTGGTGCCCCTGCTCAAAGCAGGCTGAAGTCTCTCTGCACTGGTCACCACACAGTGGCCGGAATCTGAAGTGGGCTGGTGGGATCTGGAGGAGTAGACAAGAGGTGCCCAAAACAGGCACCCATGAGCTGGTGAAGCCTCAGAAACCCAAGTTACAGAAGTTTCCAGAAACAAGCAAGAATAATGATATGTTGTTATTGTTATTAACAAATAATAGCTAACATTTACTGGATACAAATTACATGCTAAATCCTTATGGATAAATCATTGCACATAACCTCATAACAACCCTTTGTGGAATGTGCTATTATTGATCTCTACCACGCAGATGAGGAAACTGAGGCAGCACATCACTTCCTCAAGGTCACACAGCTTGTAGGTAGGAGAGCCATGCCGCCTCCCCATAAGTGAGGGGACAGGCAGCTTGGCTCTGGGGAGAGGCATGCATCTCTCCAAGCCCTCTGACCTTCTGGTCCACTGTCATGGACCTTTCTCTCAGGCAGGGGTCTCTCTATAAGATTGTTCAAAGTCATGGTGGGTGCATGAGGGAACGATTTAGAGCCCTCTTCCTTAGGATTTGAAACCCCGGGCTCAAGGCCTGGCTCTGTCACTCAGCTACGGGGTAGGGGATTCGTGTTAGCATCACACGCCACATTCCCTGTTTGTACCCCATCTCCCCAGCTTTACAATGAAATGATTAGACTGCCGCACCTGCGAGATCAGTTTGGCTCTGCAACTCACTGGCATTAAAGATAATTCACGTAAGTGGGTCCAGGGTACATGAAGACAGGAATAAAGACCCTCTTAAACAAAATACAGACGGCAAAGCCCTTACACGGAAAAGGATGATGAATCTGACTATTCCAAATGAAACATCTCCATCCTAGAAGAGACATCCATAACCAAAGCTAAAATGAAGACACATGGGGGAAAGTGTTCACGAACCGGAGACAAAAGATTCCCGTTTAGATTACATAAGGAATGCCTCAAATCAATAAGAGAAAGTTTGCCTGAAAGAACAATCATGACTAGGTGATTCACAGCTAAGGAAACTGAATGGACAGTAGAAATATAAAAATATGTAAGGGGCACCAGGGTGGCTCAGTGGGTTCAGCCTCTGCCTTTGGCTCAAGTCATGATCTTAGGGTCCTGGGATCGAGCCCCACATCGGGCTCTCTGCTCAGCGGGGAGCCTGCTCCCCCCTCCCCACCCGTCTCTCTGCCTGCCTCTCTGCCTACTTGTGATCTCTGCCTGTCAAATAAATAAAATCTTTAAGATAAAAAAAATGCTCAGATTTACTAGTAATGAAGGAAATGAAGACAAAAACATGAATGAAATACTGTTTTTTCACCTGCTGGCATGGTGGCACAGAAAAGTTTGGTCTTACCAATCATTGGCACACGTATAAGGAAGCAGTGCCCCCCCTGGGTGGGAGTAGGGGGCCAGTCTGCCACTATCTGTTAAAACGTAAAACACTCATACTGGGCCTCTGTGGTGCTCTTTCTCCATATGTGCCTTCAAGAAGCGCCCATACCTGCCTATGGGAAGGCATGTCCAAGAGTGTTCCCTCCAGCATTGCTTGTAGGCATGAAAAAACAGAACGAAATAGCAGCAAACTTGGCAGGAGAGGAAGGAACTTATATGTGTGTCTGTGAAGGAACCTCATTGGTTCTATCTTACACAGTAATAAGAAAAAATAAGAAGAGCGTGGTTAGAGTTCTGTGCCAACATGGAAAAATCCATAGTACATATCGATGAGTGGAAAAAAGTGAGTTGTGGAACAACATGGCGCATGATAGCTTCACAGGAAACCAGAATCAATTGTTCCCATAGAAACTGCATGGAAGAGGGTCTAAAAACAAATGCTGAACTGACATCAGAAATCAGCTCTGGGGAAAGGAAGAGTAGAACGAGAAGGCCTTATTTCTACTGCTTTGGTTTGTTTAGAAGGGGATATATTCATGGATTTCTTGTGTGGTGTTGCAAAGCATAAAAATAGATCAGTAGTTGATGGCTGACACCTCTCCCTTTTCCCAGCCACTAAAGAACAGAATTCCCATGCTGGAAATTAGGGGATCATCTGGAATTAACCCGCTCCCTGGCCAGCTCCCCCCATCTGGCTCTGCACCCACAGTGGTCTCTCGGGCCAGGCACTCCTCTTCCCCTTCAAAGATTCCATTAGCGTGTTTACAGGGCTCTGACATTTGTTCACCCAGGGCTAACTGCAGGGCGAGGCTACCATTACGGTGGTGTTTTCTGTTTTTTCATTTTTCAATAAAGAGAAAGGTTGAACATGTACTGTTAACATTCAACCTGGTGTAAAATCGTTTCAACCAAAAGACTTTGGAAATTGATTTTTGTGGTGCGCAACCTGAAAAACATTTGTTAGCGGTTGCTCATTTTTAGTTCTGTTCAATGGCAAGAGGTGCTATGGGTGTTCATTTACAGCGGGGCTCTCAGAGGGGGGCCCCAGATTAGCAGCACTGGCTTCCCCTCGCAAGCCCCAGCCCAGACTGGCTGAATCAGACTGGGGAGGAGGGGGTACATCGTGGGGGGGGGGTGGTATGTGAGCAAGCCCTCCACATGATTCAGGTGCACGCTCAAGTTTAAGAACCTCTGCTTGACATCACCAAATACAAACGGCCTTCTAGGAAGCTGATCACACCTCTGCGGGGGACAACCTAAACTGACCTCTTTACATTTCCATCCATCCCTCAGATCTCTGCTGAATCATCACTTTCTCAGGAAACGTTTTCCTCTTCTGTTTTGGTAACGCCCTGCACCTCTTCTCTCTGCACTGATCACAGATGCATCTTACGCTTACGTGTGTGAAGAACAGATTGAGATCTGTCGCCCAGCACCCCCTCACCCCCAAAAGTGCTTGAGTATACTACAGTGCCAGGCACGCAGCAGGTGCGTGATGGGTCTTTGTGCATCGCTGAATGGACATCTCCCTCACAGACAGCCTTCCTTGCCATAAACACTTTTCAACACATTTTTCACAAATCAGCAATGAAGCTTTCTTCGTCAAGATCCTCACTATTTATCCAGGTTTGAAACCTCAGTGATCTTTTAAACTTGTCGCATTCATTCATCTGTGAGTGCCAGCCAGCTGCCAAGTCCTGTGGATTCTTCCGCTGGAATGTCTCCCTGCCTTCAATTTTGTGTTCATTCAAACTGTAGCTTGCGATGTTAGTATCTGTGGAGCATTTTATGTTTTCCAAAAAGTGCTTTTACTTCTATTAAAATAGTAGCAACCATTGACTGGGGGCTCATGTGCCAGGCACGGAAGTGATTCCCATCACTATGAAGGAGGTATTTATTAATTATTCTACATTTTCATGGGAGGATAAAGCCAGGGTTAGAGGGGCCTGGGTAAATGGTGCATAATCACTCAGCTCCTAAGTGTTAAGAGATACGATTGGGCCTTGGATTGTAGCTGATTCTCTGACCCATCCCCTGTGCCATAATGCCCTCCACCTATCCTTTGTCCACAGCCCCTCAAGCTGTAAGAGCTCGAGTGTTTGGATTCTGTACCTAGTGCCTCCTTGTCATCCTCCATGCCGTTCCTTCCCTCAAAGCCACGCAGTGAGAATAAGCATGCCTACTGGAAGGGAGATGGGCTCTGGGGACAGATCTGGGTTCAAACGCAAGCTGTGGGATCCAGAGCAACTTATTTCTCTTCCCTGAACCTGTTTTTTGTTCTGTAAAATGAGGCAAGTTAAAATTATGACCTTATAGGGTAGCTTTGAGGACTACACGAGATTGTTCACTTATCAGTATACACAGAGTGAGCACTGATCAATGCTAATGCTTAATATGTCTCTTTCTAGTTCTCAATACATCACACCTGAACTCTGTCCACCTTTCAAGGCTGAGGGTAACCTGGGCTCCTCTTTTCCTAACTGCATTTCTCTTTATTCTAAAAAGACTCCTCTTTTTTGTTCTCTCGGTATAGATCACAATCGTTGCCATCGCCATGTTTCAATCCTAAAAAACACGGGTGTTCTTTGAAAAATAAAAGCAATATACAAAACCACAGAGAAAAGAAAAAAAAATTCCTGTTCCCACCCTCCAGAAATAACCATCTGTTCTTGTATCCGTATGTGTGTGTGACTGTACGTAGATCGGTTGTGTTCTGAAATCTGATTTCTCTCACTTTACAATATTGCGTAGACATCTTTCCATGCCGGTAAGCAGAGATCATACCATCGCCCGTAGCAGCTGTACAATGTGGTATCGCACACGTGTGCTACCGATGGACTGTATTGGTGAGCAACTGCTGTTTGACCAATCACCCTTTGATTGTAGAGACTTATACATAGTTCATGTAATTATACATAGTCTGTATAGATTCCACATAGTGATGCAGATGGATACATATAATGTTATATATGTATCACATGTCTGCAGGCTGGCTGGAGTTAGGTGGACGTAGGTTGGCCTCAGCTGGCTTGTTCTGCTTCAGTTTATAGGGGCTCTGTGTATAGGGCGAGGGTGGCCCTCCTCCATATGTCTCTCATCCTCTTTCTGGAACCAAGGATCTGCCCACATACCATTCAAAGCACACCACGTGGACAAGTCCAAAGTCAAGGAGTGGGGAAATAGACTTTGTTTATGATGAAGAGAGACATGTGAGTGCAGATTGGGGTGAAGAATTGAGACCAACAATTTAATCTATCACATACATAATTAGTTTTGTTTCCCCCCTTTTTTTTTTTTATAATTATGAGCCATTTTGAGCCTTCTGTACCTGGCCCAATTTTATTTTCCTGCGATAAATTTCTAAAGTCAAATTGCTGTGTCAAAGGACATATGCATTTCAAATATTGATTTGTATTTAATAGTATTCCAAAAAGATTCTATACTCCCTAATAATAGTGTCAGAGAATGCTGGTTTCCTCACACGTTTGCCACTACTAGATTTTATCATTTAGAAAAAAAAAAAAGCTTTGCCCTAATATAAGAAATATGTTGTCCTAAGTTTATTATATTTCTTTGATTATTAGTGAAGTTAGAAATATTTTTATGTCTGTTGGTATTTTAGGGGTTTTTTTTTTTTTTTGAGTGACCTCTTCATGCCTTTTGCCTATACTCACTCTTTTTCAAATAAAATCAGATCTCCACAGAACTAAGGTGAAGTCACAGCTAGCGTCTCTTAACCCAGCTCTTGTGGGATTCTATGTGCGGTCCCCTCTCCACCATCCCTTTTACTCAGGCCGAATGCAGTGTGCTAAGTTGGCAAGAAGGCAAAGCAGCGGAGGGGTTCGTGCCCTTCAGGTGCCTGGGAGAAGAGAGTGCTAGGAGGAGGAGAAGGAGAGCAAGGAAGACCAGGCCCTGGAGCCAGTCTTCTGTGAAAGGTGACAGTCCCTGCTCCTGATGATGCTGACTCAGACGGAAGAGGCCTGCTATGAAGTCACCATCTTCTGGATGGCAAGAGAAAACTCCTCTCCAATCAACCACCCAGTTATCTAAATGGTTTCCAATTAAGGGCATTTTTACTTAAATGTAAAATCTAAAATCCCAGTCTGAGTTGACAGGTTCTGGGAAGAAAATGACAAATCCTAAGTCCTTCTAGTGTTGGCTAGAAATGCTTTGAACCAGTGGCCTCCTCCCATACTGCTTGCTGGGAAACCTAGAGGTCCAGCGGGGTAAGAACAAGGGTGATCCTGGCGTGTACTCAGGTAGCACTTCTCAGGGGCCCGCCATTGCTCTAAGCACTTTGTGCATCTGCTAACTCATTTAACCTTCACCATGACCGCAGGAAACAGGAATTACTATCATGCCTACGTTGTAGCTGAGGAAGTGTGTTTTTGCCTGAAGACCTACAACCAGGAAATGGTGGAACCAGGATTCAAACACAAGGGCTTGGCTCTGGAGCCAGTGCTTTAATCACTGTGCTAGGATTTCCCCAAACACACTGCATGTCCCCAAGTAGACTCAGAGAAGCACCCACCTCAGAGGATGCTGAAAGCTGTTACATGCAAAGGGAAACTTGGTGTTGAGGTCAATAGGTCTCCTTACCCCAAAACTTCTCAGGGACTACAATACGCCGATCTAAATGGTAGATTTTTAAAGAAGCAAATCAACCACCCAGCACTTCCCAAACATATTTGACCTTTAAAAAGATTTTACAGAATTTGTATTCCACAGACCATGTGTTGCTAAACGCTGTTAGAGAGGGCTTTGGATCAGGTACACTGGCTTGGGACAGCTCATGAGTCAGGTGTCCAGTTTTCAGGTGATTGTGAGAGCCAGTGGCTCAACTCAGTCATTATTAAAAATTAAACCTACAATTAAATAAATTACATTACAAAGGTAATGGATACTTAAGACTTTACAGCTTCCTAATGACTTAAATCAGCCATGGTAATGGTACTGACACCATCAAAATTGGCAGAGCCTCCACATCAGGGCTCTTTTTAGGGAAGGAGGTCTGTTTTCGGAGGAGTGGATGTTAAACATTTACCAACACATCATGGAAGACATGATGCTTAACATACTGACTTCACTGGTAAATACAATTTGGGGAAAATGACTCCATGTCTTTGAGCTTTGGTCTCTGTTTCTTAAGACTGTTGTGAGGGTACATATACCAGACTGGATTAAAGCCGTGCTCCCACACCCGGTCAGAACGACCGCAGGCTCCTGAATATTCAAAACCTAGAGCATGAGAATCTCCTTGGATGGTACCCAGGGATCTTCCTTTTCAGTAAAGTTCCCCGGAACGTGCAGACCTGCCCTTGGGGACCAGTGGTAAAAGCGAACAGTAGAGAAGATTTCTGACCCAACAGGCTACTTAGTCATATATCTCTTCCAGCTCCAGCATAAGCAGCAAGAACAGAATCAAGATTTCTCTTTTTAAAGTATGACTCATTATGGGGCTGAGGCAGAGAAAGGGCCACCCTTCCCCGAGCTATTTCCTGATTATAATCCGCTATAGGTAGCTTGACCAGGACAGGACCACTTCTTGAGGCCATCTGAAGGATGTGGAAATACTTCAGTTTTGAAACTGTATTTCATAATGCTCTTTACTCATGTGCTTTTACCTGTCTTGCATCCAAATCTGGACAGGAAGGCGGGACAGCAGGACCACTGCAGGCCACGCAAATCCTCGTGCTCTTCATTCACACCTGGACAAGGCCAACAACTAAATCAGATACACCATAGTAGGCCTTTGGCCAGACATCCCAGACCCTGTTCCTTCTCTCTCTTCAGCCCCAACCTGAGTATCAGAGGGGGTCAGATTTATCACCTAAATATTTTATTTTTACTATGTATATTATACTATATTATTATATTTTACTATATATAAAAATGTTTTACACTATATACATATACACACACATATTTTACTATATATTATTATATATACACTTGGTTATAAAATCGAAGAGTACAAGAGAAGAATCATCATCATAATAAAACAAGATTCCCTTGCTCCAGTCCTCTGGAGCAACTCCTCCCAAGAGCTAACCTCTTTACATTTATTAAATAATTTAAAATTTTTCTTGTGGTCACTTTTACATTCCTAAATAATATATCTCTATTTTTTGATGCATCCCTTTTAGGCATTTTATGTTCCTTTTCTCTATGATAGAGGAGGATTTTGCTTATTTCTACTGCCATAACCTTCCAGTGTCTATTACTCTTATTTCCATCATTAGTTACTTTAAACACTTCACAGATACACTTTTATTGCTTATTCCATAGACACTAGATTACTTCAAGTTCTTATGGCTGCCCACCCCAGACCCCTCCTAGCTGCTGTCTTTCCACATTATCAATGGACTTCCATGAGATGTAGTCTGCCCATTGACTACTGTCATCTTCCTGGCTCGGCATATTCAGGATTGCCATGAAATACTGGCACATAAAATAACAGCAGAGAAAATAATTCTGAATTTCCCCAGCTATCCTTTGTCTACTTAAGGAAAACACAGGCCCCCTTTTTTTTTCCTTTCCTTTTTTTTTTTTTTTGCCCTGGATCACAGGAGTTATCTCATTAAACCAAATACCATAGAACAGCATGAGGAGCCAGAGCAGATGAAGGTGTGAGGGGAATAAATCCTATTAGGGTCCCAGCAGGAGAGTCATTAGAGACGCACACACTCCTGAAAGACCTGGGGCTCCACTCATGTTCCTGTGGTCTCTGGTCCGGTACCAAAGAGGGGAAAATCATACGCTGCTTGCTTTCCGAAAACACCTCAAAGCCACCTCTTAAACCATGGAAAAGGCTTTGTTCTTTCAAAAACCTTTAGGATAGAGATGGGAATAAAAACACCACTTCAAAAGAAATCTTTGCTGTCACTATTGCTATAAAACTGTATCTATAGGGTTTAACAAAGTTTTCTGATCAAGATTTCTCATTAGCTAAATGATTCCTATCGATATTATTAGTTTATGTAGCTATGTGTTGAAGAGATTTTTACTCATAATTTTTCCTTGTTTCCCTATTAATAGATGAAAGAGTATTAAAATGTTTTAGAAATAATATATTTGAAGGGCGCCTGGGTGGCTCAGTCAGGTAAGCATCCGACTTTTGACTTAGATGCAGGTTGTGATCTCAGAGTTGTGAGATCCAGCCCTGCTTGCATTGGCTCTGGGCTCAGCAGGGAGTCTGCCTGAGATTCTCTCTCCAACTCCCTCTCCCCCTGCACTCTCTCTAAAATAAATAAATCTTTAAAAAAAAAAGAAATTATATATTTGATCTTTTTAAGGAAATTTAAACTATATCCATGCAATTTTCACACACTTACCAATACAGCAGATTTAGCCTTTGCCAATTTTAAAATGCACGATTATCTACTTTTTGGAAAGGATCAACATGCAAGTAAATTAACAATTATTAAATGTGGGTGAGTGGGACATATAGGCTGTCAGTTACGGAATGAGCAAGTCACAGGAATAAAAGGCACAGCATAAGGGACAGTCAGATATTTTTTAACAGTGATGCATCAGGACAGACGGCAGTCACACCAGTGGTGAGCATAGCATAAACTTGTGGAATCACTATGTTGTACACCTGAAGCTAGTGTAACAATTGTGTGTCAACTATACAGAAGAAAAACAAAAATCAGTCCTAGCTTATTGGTTCAGAAAGCTTCTCTACTGGTAGCTTGTCCCCAAATGCAGGTCTGCATGTTCTGGGGAGTTTTGTTTTTTTTTTTAAAGATTTTATTTATTTATTTGACAGAGGGAGAGATCACAAGTAGGCAGAGAGAGAGAGAGAGGGAGAAGCAGGTTCCCCACTGAGCAGAGAGCCCGATGTGGGCCTTGATCCCAGGACTCTGGGATCATGACCTGAGCGGAAGGCAAAGGCTTTGAACCACTGAGCCACTCAGGCGCCCCTGTTCTGGGGAGTTTTATTGAAAATGAAAATTCAGGGTTTTCCTGTGAGCTTAGAACCATTTGCTCGCTTAGGCTCTGAAGTTTTGTGTTTTCTTCTGGAGGCAGAGCATGACTGGGGGAAGGGATGGAAAAAGGGAGAGAGGGAGGATCTTAAGAAGGCTCCATGCCCAGCGTGGAGCCTGATGTGGGGCTCGATCTCACAAACCTCAAATCGTGACCAGAGCCAAAATCAAGAGTCAGACGCTCAACTGAGCTACCCAGGCACCCAGGCTTTGAAGTTTTAAAACATCACTGTGGTTGAGAAAAAAGAAACATTTAAGTGTGCACTGATGATATGTAAAAGGTCTAATTCGGAGAGGTAAAATGAAGTAATTCGTAGATAATAAAATAAGTGATTAAAGAGGAGAAACTGCCATAGTATCACTGGCTAATTATGGCAAACTACCAGTCTAGATTATAGGTCATAGACACTGCATTCATTTTTTAATTCAACAGATACATACTGAGCTCCTACTATGCGCCAGTGCACACTACAGCAGTTAATGAAATGGACAAAGATCCCTGTCCTCCTGGAGCTTACAGTCTAGAGGAGGGAGAAAGACAATAGAAAAGATAAATTATAAAACATATATTAGAGGCATTAGTACTCTGAAAAAAAATAAAGGAGGGAAGAGAATTGGGATTGTGAGCGTGGGTTCTGAAACTTTACTCTGGCCTGGCAGAGAAATCTTGTTGAGAAAGTGACTCTTGAGCCCAAACCTGAAGGAGATGACGGAGTGAGTTAGCTGACCATCTGTGGCAAGGAGGCCCGTCAAGTGTAAGCAGCTGAAGATGAGTCGGTGGGAAAGTGTAGGAAATGGTTCCAGGGAGGGAAGTAACAGGGTGTGAGACTGCAAAGGGTTTTGTAGGTGAATGTATGGATTTTAGCTTTTACTCTGAGATATGAAGCTTCTGGGAGTGTTTGAGTAAATGAGTAACAATCTGATTTATATCTTAAAAGGATTACCTCAGTTGATGTACTGAGGACAGAAGGGGGAAGGGTAGAATGGGTCAGAAGCACAAAGGAAAGTTAGGAAAGTCTTAAAAAAAATCTCAGGGACGCCTGGGTGGCTCAGTTGGTTGGATGATGGCCTTCGGCTCAGGTCAGGATCCCGGAGACCCGGGATCGAGTCCCGCATCAGGCTCCCAGCTCCACGGGGAGTCTGCTTCTCCCTCTGACCTTCTCCTCGCTCATGCTCTCTCACTGCCTCTCTCTCAAATAAATAAATAAAATCTTTAAAAAAAAATCTCAGTCAGTGGTTCTCAAACTTTCTTGGTTTTAGGACCCCTTTACATCTTAAAAATTACTAAGAATCCCAAAGAGCTTTTGTTCATGTGGGTTACATCTACTGGTATTTTACCATATTAGAAATTAAAAATGAGAAACATTTATGTTTGCTTATTAATTCACTGAATAATAAACCCACGTTAAAAAATTAATATATTTTAAAAAATATTTGACAGAGATCACAAGTAGGCAGAGAGACAGGCAGAGAGAGAGGAGGAAGCAGGCTCCCTGCGGAACAGAGTGCCCAACGTGGGGCTCGATCCCAGGACCCTGGGATCATGACCTGAGCCGAAGGCAGAGGCTTTAACCCACTGAGCCACCCAGGTGCCCCCCAAAATTAATATATTTTTATGGAAATAACTGTATTTTCAAAGCAAAAGTATTTAGTAAGAGTTGATGTTGCTCAGCATTTTTATAAATCATTTTATTCTCTGGTTTAGTAGAATACAGCTGGATTTTCATAGCTGCTTCTGCATTTAGTCTATTAAGATACATCGTTTTGGTTGAGGTAGATGAAGAAAATAAGGACTTGTATAGATAATCTTCTTCAATACCCAACCCAAACTTGACAAGTTTCTTAAAGGTCATTTGCAATGTGGAATCTGAAACTTATCAATAAACTTATATTGTTTCATTAAAATCCAGGGTTTATCTTGTCCTTAGAATGAATATTTGTAACCTAACACATTTTGAGTGGGGGAGAATATTAGTTTACGGAGTTATGCAGATCTTTCAAATGTTGACACATTTCAACATTGTATAGTATCAACAATCAAGGATGTTATTACTTTTGACCAGGTTCAGAACATGTTACCCGAAAATATGGCATGTTGGCACACTGAATATTTCAAGCTGAAGGAATTTGAGAAATGGCATGTGCAGGAAAGCTTCTCCCTCCCTCCCTTCCCTCCCCTCCATTTTGTTAGTTCTGCTTTTGATTTGTTGCTTCTCAGTAAATAGGTGAACTCAGTGTTCAACAGTGGCCATTAGAGTGAACATATATTTGACTGTTCTCATGATTTCTCCCACCTTCAGAAAAAACTGTCTGACTTTCCCCTTAAGCAGGTCATAAAACCCTCATGTGAGAGGGTCCTGGGAAAAGAGGAATAACTCCAAAAATGAAGGAACACAGAGAGGATAGGCCTCAAATGAACAGGCCTTGCTGTTTCCCCCAGTTTATGACATTTAGCTTACCTTTTGTCCTATCACATCTTCCTACAACTTGCCACTCTTTATCAAACCTAGCATGAAACCCTGAGCCTTTTCTTTGGGTCTTCCTTTACTTCCTTGTGAAGGCTCCTGTGCTACATAAAACTTAGAGGCATACATCAGAGATATTTGGGTTTAGTTCCAGATCACTGCACAAGATAGTGAATATCACAATAAAGCCAGTCAGCTGAATTTCCTTTTTTTTTTTTATTTGTATATAAGTTATGTTTGCATTCTACTACAGTCTAAGTGAGCAAAAGCATTACATCTAAAAACAACATACATCCTTTAAAGATACTTTATTGCTAAAAAATGTTAACCATTATCTGAGCTTTCAGTGAGTCGTAATCTTTTTGCTGGAGGGTTTTGCCATGATGTTGATGGCTGCTGATTTAGTTAGGGTGGTGGATGCTGCAGGTTGGGGTGGCTGTGGTAATTTCTTAAATAAGACAACATTGAAGTTTGCTGCATTGACTCACATACAAATGATTTTTCTGTAGCATGCGATGCTATGTCATAGCATTTTACCTACAGTAGAACTTCTTTCAGAATGGAAGTCAACCCTCTCGAACTGTCACTGCTTTATCAGTTAAGTTTATGTAATATTCTAAATGATCTATTGTCATTTCAACAATCTTTACCAGGGCCAGATTCTATCTCAAGAAACCACTTTTTTAAAAAAAAAGATTTTATTTATTTGACAGAGAGAGATCACAAGTAGGCAGAGAGGCACTCAGAGAGAGAGAGGAGGAAGCAGGCTCCCCGCTGAGCAGAGAGCCCGATGCGGGGCTCAATCCCAGGACCCTGGGATCATGACCTGAGCCGAAGGCAGAGGCTTTAACCCACTGAGCCACCCAGGTGCCCTGCAAAAGGTGTTTCTTAAATAAACCTTTAAAGTTGAAATTACTCCTTGACCTATGGGGCTGCAGGATGGATGTGGTGTTAGCAAGCACGAAAACACTGATCTTGCTGTCCATCTCCATCAGAGCTCTTGGGTGCCAGGTGCACTGTCAATGAGCAGTAAGTAGTATTTTGAAAGGAAGCTGTCCCCCACCCCCCCGCACCCCCGAGCAGCACATCTCTGCAGTAAGTCATGTTGTAGACAGATGTGCTGTCATCTAGGGTGTGTTGTCCCATTTTCAGAGCACAAACAGAGTGGATTTAGCATAATTCTTTGAGCCCCTAGGATTTTTGGAATGGCAAAAGAACCCTAGCTTTAACTGGAAGTCACTAGCTGCATTAGCCCCTAGTAAGAGAGTCAGCCTGTCCTCTGAAACTTGGAAGCCTGGCACTGACTTCTCTCTAGCTGTGAAAGTCCTTGATGGCACCTTCTCCCAACAGAAGGCTGTTCCGTCGCACTGGGAATGTTCGGTGCAGCCACCTTCATTATTATGCTGGCTGGATGCTCTGGGTCACTGGCAGCAGCTTCTCCATCAGCACCGTTAGCTTCCGCTTGCTCTTCCCCCTTACAGAGAGGCTTCTTTCCCTAAGCTTCACCACTCAGCCTCTGCTGGCCTCAGGCTTTTCTTCAGCAGTTTCCTCACCTTTCTCAGCCTTCACAGAGCTGTAAAGAGTTAGGGCCTTCCTCTGCATTAGGCTTTGGCTAAAGGCAATGTTGGGTTTGGATTAAGCTTCTATCCAGACCACAGAAAACTTCCTCCCTATCGGCAATAAGGCTGTTTCACATTCTTACAATCTGTGGGTGTGTACACGGGAGTGGCACCTTAATTTCCTTCCAGAACTTTTCCTTTGCATTTACAAATTGGCTAACTGGTGCAAGAGGCTTAGCTTTCAGACTGTCTCTGCCTTTGACATACCTTCCTCACTAAGCATAATCATTTCTAGCTTTTGACTTTAAGTGAGAGACAGGTGACTTTTCCTTTCATTTCACACTTAGAGGCTACTGCAGGGTAATTAATTTCTTCATTTCAGTATTGTTGCTTTCAGGGACTGGCGGGGTGGGGGGCAAGGAGAAGGAGTGAGATGGGAATGGCTAGTCCATGGAGCAGTCAGAACAATCACAACATTTATCAGTTAAGTTCATTGTCTCATATGGGTGCAGCTTGTGGTGCCCCCAATTACAACGGTAATATCAAAGATCACTGACCACAAAACACTATAACAAATATCACAATAATGAAAAAGTCGGAAATATTGTGAGCATTTCCGAAATTATAGACAAGAAGTGAGCAAATGCTGTTAGAAAAAAAATGGCACTAATGGTGGTTGTCACAAACTTTCCATTTGCAAAAAATCTGGACAGCACAATAAAGCAAAGTGCAATAAAACATATCAGTGTTAAGTAAGTTTGTATGCTTTTCTTTTGTTAGTCTTTCATTACAGAGGTCATAGCTGAGAACTCAAGAAAAGAGCATAAAGTTGTTTTTCTTCCCCTACACCACTAATCTTTAAGTCTTTAAGGATTGGGAAGCCCTCAAGCTCATAGTGATACAGATTTTAAAAAATTCCAATTTTAGCTTGAAAACCAGCATTTTATCATTAGCAACAGATTCTACCACTTGTTTTTTTTGAAGTTATTGATAAGTTGTTTTTTTTCTCTTTTGCAAGATAATGCCTGCCATAGTTTGTCAGTCATTCTTCCAAGTAAAAATAATATTTCATGGAAAAAAGTGGCTAGTTTAGGTCATAAATCAATTGCATAAGTGCTTTTCCAGGAGACAAATATTATATTTTAGCATGCAGCAAGTGTTTTATTAGTATCATTAAGAATATTAAAAGACACATATTCAAGGGTCAAGATCTAATGAAGTTAGTACTTACCACATCACCAAGGACATTTCAACGAGAGTATGTGGTAGTGAAGAGTAAAATGATTAGTATAGTTGGTGCCTCGATTTGTGCTAAAGGGCCCGCACTTTTACCTATAATTGCTTTTGCATCATCCGTGTAAATGCCAATACAGTGAAAAAGGCAAACAATGTGTCAGTATTACTGCAAGAAGAGTTTTGTTTTGGAGTTACCAGCGGTCTGCTGGCTACATTTTAAGAACCAATGAGGTGAAAGATGATGGTTTGGACCAGGATGGGGGTGGTGGTAGTTAGAACTATTTTGGTTCTGGATATATTTTAAAGGTAGATCCAATAGTTTGCTGGCCAGCTTGGATGTGGAGTTGAGAAGAAAGGTCGAGGATGACCTTAAAGTTTCTGGCCTGAGCTAATAAAAGAAGAAATTCCATTAAGTGAGGTAGAGAAAGATAGAGGGAGCAGGGTTTGGGGATAATCAGAGATACAGTTTTGAAACATGTTAAGTTTCAGATGCCCAGGAGACATCTAAGTAGACATGGCATGCAGGCAGCTGGCTATAATCTGCAGTGGAAGAAAGATGGCTGGAGATATGCACTGAGGAAACATCAACATCTAGGGATTTAAAACAGTAAGACTGGATGAAATCACCAAGGGAAGGAAGATGGGCAGAAAGATGGGAAGAAAAGAGATCTCAGGACTAAGGTGCCAACATGTAAAAAGTGAAGTGGTGAGGAAAAGACAACAAAGGGAACTGAAGAGTGATCAAGGAGGAAGAGAGTGGGGAAGGCCAAGAACGTGATCCTCAGCATCCAATACTACTGGTAGCTCAAATAAAATGAGGGCTGAGAATTGGTCACTGGAATTATCAACATGCACACTTCTCTGGTGACCTTGATAAGAGTAGTTTCAGTGAAATGATGGAGGCAGTGTTCCTTTTTTAAGCCTGTGCTTTTTTAAGCACAGGCTTAAAAAAAGATCTCTACACCAATGCTCATAATGGCTCCAGCCTGGAAACAATCCAAATGTTCACCAGTAGGTGAATGGACTGTTGACACAAATAAACTTGATGAATCTCAAAAAACACTATGCTGAAAGACAGAAATGAAAGAGTACATACGATATGACCCCCTTACATGAAGTTCTAAAACAAGAAAAATTTATCTTGATGGCAATCAGGATAGTTTTTGCCTGGAAGAGGGAGTGGGGATACATGATGACTGCAAAGTAGCACAGGAAAACTTTCTGGTGTGAAAGAAGTGTTCTAAATATTAACAGGGGTGTTGAGTATATGCATACACTTGCCAAGTTGTTATACTGTACATGTAATGTGTGCATTTTATTTTATATAAATTACACCTCCATACAGTTGCTCAAAAAAATGGGAAGCGAGGCAACAGAGACCATGAACATGGACAATTCTTTGAGTGGTCTCAATGTTAAAGAAAAACTAGAATTATGGCAATAGCAGAGGGAAAAATGGGGTTAAAAATTTTTTCACCATAGGGGTACCTGGGTGGCTCAGTCAGCTAAGCATCCCATTTTTGATCTCAGCTCAGGTCTTGATCTCAGGATCATAACTTCAAGCCCTGTGTTGGGCTCCACATCCAGCATGGAGTCTACTTTAAAAAAAAATTATCATGGGTGAAATAATGGCCTATTTGTATGTTACCTTGAGACTAGCGCAGGGAAAATTTGATGATAGAGAGACATGCTGAAGCAATTATCTTTGAACTACTCAGAGAAGGAGATGTGGGACAAGGGAAAGAGGCTAGCTTTGGCTAGAAGCAGTGGACATTCACTTAGTGGGGAGGCAGTATACGGGCATAAAAATTGGCGGGGAATGTGATATGGAAACCTGTGGAAGTTCTCAGATTCATTCTATTTTTCCTGGTAAAATAAGAAACAAGGACTTCACCTGAAAGAATGAGGGAGGAGGTTCTATAGGCTGGAGGAGAGAAGTGTAAACTAGTCATTGAGGAGACTGTGAGAAAAACAGACCAGAAAATAAAGGAGTGACTCCTGGACACCAGAGATTAGTAGGAGTCATAAATTTAAGACTAGACCATCAGTATGATTGAGTGCCTTCCTCCAGCCTTACTGAGCTGCTTATGTGCAGTTTGGACAAGAAGAATTGTGTTTAGCAGAGTACAGAAAAGTGAAAAAAGAGGTGAAGTAGCAGGGATATGAAAGGGGGTGATTATAATGATGGACTACGGATTTTAAACTGATCCAAGAGGGAAGTGTAAACAGGATGGGGTGAGGGACAGAAGACATGTGGTATGAATTAATGGATTTTGGTCTTGGTGGAGTTGAAGGACTGCTGGAATTGGATCACAAAAGAGAGTGAGCTGAAAACAGAGGGAGTTAGAATGATACTTAATGTTGAGATTTACACAGGAGTTTTGAGTCCTGGGTATGGCCAGTTCTACAGGATGACCACAGGAGTGGCTGAATTTAGGTAAAGGGCAAGATCACTCGATGAGGTCAATGAGCCAAAAGGTCAGGGTATAAAAGGATCATTCACATGAAATCTTAAACTCACTGATTAAGCAGGAACAGTGTGGGGCAGTGGTGGCAGTTAAAACTTCAAGGAATGGAAATTAATCTGGAGATGGAGAATTTGTGTTACAGTCTTGTTGACAGAAGATAAAGATGGGAGGGGGTAGGAAGGACTCTTGGAGACAATGGTCCATAACTGGCAACCAAAAGCAAGGAAGTCACCTAAGGCACACCCAAGTCTAGGGAGATAAGTGGTGTGGGAGAGGACAGTCACTATTTAAGAGGTCTTCAGGGGAAGCAATATCCTCAGGAGGGCAAGGGATTTCAGAGAAAAGAGGAGACACACAGAACTGCACACGGATAGGAGTCTGGGATGCAGAACAAGCGGGAGGCTGGGGTTTCATCTTCCTTTACTATTTAAGTTACTGTTATCCTAATTTTAAAAAATTACAACGAATTCAATGATAAGACTATTTTTACAATATATTTAGGTATACTCTAGAGTTAAATGAATGCTAACTACTCCATGTTAGTCAAGATGTTGAGGCACTATACGAAAACCGTTTCTTTGGTAGGCTTTTTTCTTTTTACACTGAAAACTTTATTGGAAAAGACAAGTGAATTGCTAAGATACTTTAAAAGTACTTTGCTTATTCATCATTTTGCTTGGAAAAATTTACCTTAACTTTATAGTAAGGAAGCAAACACAAAATCATTAAAAATACATGAGCCTCCATGGCTTGATAGCTGGGCAGGGTCTTTACATACCTTCCCATGGGGCCTAGTGATTAAACACCACATTCTAGAGTGAGAACCAAGCAAAGCAGGCACTGGGAGCCTCAAGGCATGTTGAAAAGTGCTGATATAAAGCAATTTCCCCAACTGTCTCTCCTAATGTTGGCAGTTGGTTTTGGGTCCAGAGCCCTCTTAGAAACCCAGAGGTTAGTGAGATTCACAGAAGTCCTTCATTAGTTTAGTTTGTAGCTCGTGGGTGGGGTTCAACCATCTCTAACTTTGAAAAAGTTCTGTTTGTACCTTTCTCTCATTAAAACTGTCTAACTGAAATTGATAACCAGCTACAAAGTTTTAGTGTACTAATTTCCTTTGCACAGGGCACTGTTACAATTCCAGACATGTCTCAAGTATGTAAATACTATATATATGTATTTTAAATTAGGGTGAAGTCTTGGTTAATCCTCTAAGTTTCATAACGGAAGTACATCTAGTCGCTTAGCTTCAAGTTTTTGTAAGAACTATAGTCTTTGTAATGTGTTCTATTGGGTGTATATTCTTTGCCACTGCCATTAATGAACCTTGTGAAGAAAGTCTACATACACTATTAGCTATCTCTGCTCCAGTAAAACTTTATCAAAATGGACAATGGGGTAGATCTGGCCCCAGGCCATAGTCTGCCAACCCACTGTAGGCAATGGTTGGCCTCAGCTATCTCACTGACCTTGCCTTTCATCACAGATTCAAATTCCATGACAGCATGGTAGGTTTAATACCGTCTTTGAAATATTCGTCACAGAAAAATCTGAATCCGTAGATGTTCTGGATCATTTCTAGCATGACTGGCAGGAGCTAAATGATATATGATCCTGTTTTAATCTTTCCTAAGTTTCTAGCGGTACTGTCAGCAAGCTCGCTCCTCCTGATAGCGGACTGCAGACCTCAGCTCGGTAACTTCACACAATACATTTTAGATATTCCACTTTAAAAAGAGAGAAAGGTAGGTTAATGGAAAACACAGGTGGACCAGATTGGGTTAACCTAGATTAAGTGGTAAGAAGCAAATAACCCTACAGGACCAGAATTACTTGCCCTCCTTTTCAAACAGGGATTATTATAAATTTATAATGTGCTAACAGTTGGGGCTCCTTACTGGACCACTTTGTGCAATGCTGTCCACCCTCAAGAGTTGTTTTGTTGAAACACTCCTTCCAAAATGCTCTGTTCAAAAATTACTGACTGAATAGAGATGACTAGTTGGATGAATCCTATACATTACAATATAACAATGTTAATCCTCACAAAGTAAAATAGGAGGAAAAAGGTATTTTCTTAATGGAAATGAAATAAAATCCTTGGGACAGAGTAGTTTGCTATCCCTAAATGTGCATCGGTCACAGCATGAAAGGACAGTGCATTTATCACTGTCAGGGGCTATGAAGTTTTAATTTTTTGTACCAGCTTAACGACTGAAATTCCAATCAAAGAGCTAACATTTGGACTCTCATGTTCTCATAAAATGTTTAGGTACACACATTAGAATGTTTTGGTCTAGAAAGGCAAACAGAGACCTACCAACTATCATTGGCCTATTTATAACCAGGAGAAAATCAAAAGAGCCACTGGATGAAATCTAGGCAAATCAAACAAGAGTTTTCAAAAAAAAAAAAAATTTTTGAGAAATGCTTTTTTAAATAGTTGAAAAATGTTACTTACATGAAAGAAAAATAAGGCAAAAAAATTAGGCAGTATTTGGTGACTTTAAAAAATTCATTAAATCTTTTTACAGGGCTTCCTTATTTTTACCACTCTACTATACCCAAATTTGTACCTGAAGTCTTTCCAGACAAAATTTAAAGTACTTTGAGCTAAATTATCAGCACCACACATTTCTAATAATGTTTTAAATTCAAAAACAAGCTGGCCGGTTTAACCCAGTGAAAACAGAAATTATGCTTATAGAAGAAGCCAAGACTTAAAAGACTATGATCTGAAATACATCATTTGAAGGGGTTAATTTTGCCATTGCTAGTAGTCCAGTTCCCTAAGACCAAAAGACAATTTTTAAAAGAGTTTTGCTATAGTAATTTCTGTCAAAATATTCCCACCCATTCACGTACTTAAGGGCACTATTTGATGAGGGAACAATTCCCAAACAAATCTAATGTAGACAGCACATATTCCGTGATAGGGATCCTTGACTGACTAATGATACTATCACGTAGCATTTAATGAATGTCTTCTATGTGTCAGGCACTGATTGAAGTAGCTGGAATGTATTAACTCCTGAACTGGCGTATTCATAAAGGGAGAGAGAGGTGAAGGAACATGACTATGATCCAACAGCAAGTAAGAGCTGTCACCAGAGCCTGCACCTAGGCACCGACCCCAGAACTCATACGGCTCAACACCACGCCATGCTGCCTTGTGTAGGTCTTATTTTGAAAAAGAACCAGCTGTCGAACTGAAAAAAGTGTATGACCCAGCTGTCCTTAAATCCCCGTTTTCTTAAAGATGATTCCTTTGATAAGACTTTTTTAAATGCTTCTGATCTTATAAAAGGCTTTACTTTGTTAAAACATTTTATAATGCTAATGGTTGTTGTACACATTTTATTGAATGTTTTCTATTCTGCCTTTCAAATTGAGTCAATAACTGTAAACAACACAACCGTACGTAGATTAACAGTTACATGTTTAAATTTGCACGTAAATCTAGTTTGAAAAAGATATATTAGTAAATAAGTACTTATTTTTCCCGACCTTTAAAAACTTGTATGAAACCTAGGATAAACATATTGAAATTAGATTTCCTGGGGAATACTAGAAAACTGTTTGGTGAAATAACATCTGCAAAGATGAGAAGTTCAGAACTAGCGGGTAATCAACTAAGCTATCTTTCAAATATGATTTGTATGATGTTCCATATTTTAGTCCCTCCCACTTGCTCTTTACTTATACTCTAATATGCTACTAAATAATACAATTAAAAACTACTCCTCAGAGTAGAAGTCTGCAATAAAAATGTACAATAGTTTGTATATAGTTACTAGTTCAATAAAACATTACCCAAATAACTAATCAGTTACTAGTGCTTAAAATTTATAGTAAGAAACATTAAAAACAACAAAAGACTACTTCTGTTTCAAATTTAGGCCTATTTAAATAATTTTCAGTATAGTTAAACTCAAATGTAATGGTTACATTCGTAAAATCTTGCTGAGCAGACTTCCAAGACTGTGATAATAATGTAGGTGGTCCACTAGGAACTGTTGTTCCCTTCCTTAGCTGAATTATATGAGATTCCTACCACATGTCTCTCGTCTTGAGGAGACTCATTAGGAAAGATCCATCAGCTACATACTCACATAAAACCCCCTCTCTCCACCCCTACCCATAACCCACACTCCATACTAAAAACTGCAAGTTAGTTGTGCTTTGATAGCCTTTTCACTGGAGACCATAAGTTTGAGTTGAATTATTCAATGTGAGGGTCACAATGAGAGAACGTGGATCTTTCTTATTCTTATGGACTGTGATCCTTCCTTTCAAGGCTTCACCTATGGAAGAGAGGCAAAAGATGTGTTTAAGAAATCAAGGAATACAGTATGGCAGAAAAATAATAATGTATACCTGGTACTTCTTGCTTATCATTGTGAGATAGTTCATTCATTTTGGAAAAAAATGAAAAAATTTAAAATTAATTTAAAACACAACTGAATATTTAAAGCATAAATAACAACAATGTATTGGGAGATAATCCATGTATAGCACCATCTGGGGAAGTGAAATTTTTATAACAATTGCTCAAAGAATTGGAGGGGGTAAATGGAAGTAAATTCCTGAGAGTCTTAAGTTATAAATGAAATGGCGTACCAATGTTTGATGGTAGTCTGGTAAGCTAAAAACGCATGCTGGAACTCTCAAGCAACAATTATAAAAACAAACCCAACACATGCGGTTAATTAGCCAAAGGTGGTGATAAAATGAAATAATAAAGAGTATTCAATAAAAAAAAAAAGTAACAAGGAAAAAAGCAAGAAATAATGGGATACAAAAAAAAATAGCAAATGACAGAATTAAATCTAGTATCACAGATACTAATATTAACTGTAATATGTTTAATACTTTGAATGTAGAGACAGCATCGAAGTAAAAGGAAGGAGAACTATTCTATACAATATTCTATATATTGTAATTCTATATTAATCATAGAGAGTCTGAAATGGCAGGATTAATGTCAAACAAAGATGACTTCAGGAAAAAAATATACAACCAGAGATAAACACATTTCAAAATGATCATTCAACTTATAGAGACCTAATGACTTTTATGTATGACTGTTTGACTACAGAGCTTCAAAATGCATGATGCAAATCTGACAGAACCACAGGAAGACACATATAATCCAAAATTATCACTGGAAATTTCACCTCTCCTCTGTCAATAATTGCAATAACAACTAGGGACAGAAAACCAGAAAGAATATGGAAGTTTTAACACATTATTAACCAACTTGACCTGGTTGACATCTACAGAACCAAGACAGATTACATCTATATATGTTGGGTCATAAAACAAATTGAACAGGCAAATAAAGAAATCATACAGAATATGTACTCTGACCAAAACTGAATAAAATTAAAAGTTAACAGAAAGATACTTAAATAATCCCAAAACATTTAAGAATTAAACGAAAGACTTCTAAATATTCCATAAATCAAAATAAAAATCACAAGAAAGATACTCAAAGAAAAGTAACTGAGTCCCCTGGGTGGTTCACTAGGTTGGGTAGTTGGGCGTCTGACTCTTGGTTTCAGTGCCTATTGTGATCTTATGGATAGTGGGATGGAGCCCCCTGTCGGGCTCCACGCTCAGCAGGGAGTCACCTTAAGGATTCTCTCTGTACCCCGCCAAAATAAACAAATAAATCTTAAAAAAGAAAAAAAAGAAAGGCAATTTACTCCCCCCCTCCTTTTTTTTTTTTTTTAAAGATTTTATTTATTTATATGACAGAGACACAGCGAGTGAGGGAACACAAGCAGGGGGAGTGGGAGAGGGGGAAGCAGGCTCCTGCTGAGCAGAGAGCCCGATGTGGGGCTCCATCCCAGGACCCTGGCATCATAACCTGAGCTGAAGGCAGACGCTTAACCAACTGAGCCACCCAGGTGCCCCAAGAAAGGCAAGTTAATTACTTTGGGGCGCCTGCGTGGCTCAGTGGGTTAAAGCCTCTGCCTTCGGCTCAGGTCATGATCCCAGAGTCCTGGAATTGAGCCCCACATCGGGCTCTCTGTGCAGCAGGGAGTCTGCTTCCTCCTCTCTCTCTGCCTGCCTCTCTGCCTACTTGTGATCCCTGTCAAATAAATAAACAAAATCTTTAAAAACAAACAAATAAAAAAACACTATTACTTCTATTACTTTCACTTCTTAGAATAGCGAATATTTAAAAAATATTTAAAAAAAACCCCAAATTTTGATTTGATTCCTTAGGATGAATGATTAGAAGTGGAATACTTTCAAAAAAGGCATAAAGTATATTCCAGTTTTTAATTCCTGCCATCTTCAACAACACTGGTGTTATTAGAAACGAAACGAAAAAATGAGTAAAAGAAAACAATACAATACTTTTGTTATTTAAACACTGCCAGAATCTGACTGCTTTGATTGCATTTCAGTGATTATCAGTGGTGATGGGTATCATTTCAAATGTTTAACCACCATTTAAAAAAAAATCCTTTGTGCATTCAAGTTAGTGATTTTTTTGATGGATATGAGGTTTTGTTGCAATTGTTTCTTTTTAGTGCATGTCCTCTAATGGTTGCTGCTGTTTAAGTTCAATCCTTAAGATAAGGGTCAAAATGGAAGTGTTCTATAGAGCTTATGAAGCAGGTCATCAAATATTTCATTTCAAGTTTAAAGGATACATTGAGAGTTCTAAGTAGCACAAGTCAAGATGAACTAGTTATGGATACTTTTGATAAATTTTCATGAAAGAAAAAAAATTTAAGCATCAATAGTAAACATCTGAATAATTAAAACATCCTAACAGTAATTCCCTTATAAACTAGTATAATTTTCATGTCTTAAAATGTAGTACAAGCGGGACGCCTGGGTGGCTCAGTTGGTTGGACGACTGCCTTCGGCTCGGGTCATGATCCCGGAGACCGGGGATCGAGTCCCGCATCAGGCTCCCAGCTCCACGGGGAGTCTGCTTCTCCCTCTGACCTTCTCCTCGCTCATGCTCTCTCACTGCCTCTCTCTCAAATAAATAAATAAAATCTTTAAAAAAGAAAATGTAGTACAAGCAAAGTAACTATAATAATCTTAATTTCAAAATGAGGGTGCAAACAGCACTTAGTTAAGTTAATTAAATAGCATGAAGGGTCACAGTAATAAATACATAATTCACCCTGCTGAACTCCCGTCAATTGTTTAGGCCTGACAAAAGTGCCAAGTCAGTAGGTGTAATACCAGAAGGGATCATAGTAATTAATCAGTGTCAAGTAGATATAAAATGACTGATGCCGTTAAGCATGTGTACTGTGTGGGAGCTGCAAAGGACACTCTCTGTGGAGCTGAGCTGTTACCACCTTGTTTTCATCATCCGCAGACGGCCATTAGTACCACAAAGCAGTGTTGCAGTTCAATCAAGAGCAAAATTGATTTCATTTCAATTCTGTTCTAGTGGCTCTTTAAAATTAATTTCTTCCAGAGCAATGAAATTTCATTTCCCCAGAAGGGGGAAAATTTTAAAATCATTATTATCACTATTAGAGCTTAAAGAATGAAAGAGAAAAAGAGAAATGGATTTTCCATCATATAAAAGCTTACTAGATACATACAGAGAAAGAAAAATAAATGGCCTGACTTTAGTCATATTTTCAAAGTGAAATTACATGAAAAAGATATGGATTTTTACAGTAAACACTGCCATATAAGTTCATACAGTAAAAAATTGTACATTAAAGGAAAGGGGACAAACACATTGAATTTAAACTTTAAAGTAGGTGTTCTCGGGGCGCCTCGGTGGCTCAGTGGGTTAAGCCCCTGCCTTCAGCTCAGGTCATGCTCTCAGGGTCCTGGGATCGAGCCCTGCACTGGGCTCTCTGCTCAGCGGGGAGCCTGCTTCCTTCTCTCTCTCTGCCTGCCTATCTGCCTACCTGCGATCTCGCTCTCTCTGTCAAATAAATAAAATAAAAAAGTAAATGTTCACTAACTACTTTAAAAGTATTAATTCTGGGAGGAAGGTTTGTTACTCCCCGAATGCTAGAAGTGCTCAAATGTTAACAGCATTTCTTCTGAAATATTTTTAGATCTAGGCTGTGAATAAAATATAATAAAAAAGCCAAACACCAAACAAAACAAACTGGGCTCATTATTTCATACTTCCATTTTGCTTTTGGCCAAATGTACAGTTCTTAGTCTAAGAAATTCCTTATTCACACATCTTTCCTTACTTTCTAAATATCAAGTCTACCCTTAAGGGTGGAAAAAGAGATTTACTATTACTGAAGATATTCACACACCTGCCCCCATGCCCCACAATCTAGGCAGCATAATGAAAGACATATTTATAATATTTTATTTTAAAAATCTTATCATATTAGTTTCTGGATACTAAGACAAGACTTATATGCACAGTAAATTATTCTGAAAAGATACTCTTGGCTTTATTTAATTTTATCTAATAATTTTAGAGCATAATGAGTCCAAAATTACTTTTAGTTTTAATTAAACACAACTGCAGAGAACTCTTCAAACATGCCAAGATAAATTTGAACACCAAGCTATTCAAATTCAATAGTATGATAAAATTTTTGAGAACATCAGTTGATAAAATGGGACAACCAAATAAAATGGCCAGTAAATGCCTTTGGCATGATGTCACCCAATGTGATTAGAGGAAATGAAATTTCAATGACAATGCATATTACTATACTTATTCGTACATTCAGTAAAATATTTACAATATGGCAAATACTACCATCAGATCAAAAAGGAGAAAGACAAATAACTTATTAGAGAACCCTTTATCACAGCATACTGAGCATACTGAGATGTACTAACACAGATGTATGCATGAAATGATCTAAGAGAGCAAAGAAGACAGCAATTAATTTTCTAAGGTGAGGGAAGATTTATAGAAATAAGCTGGGTAATTCAGAGAAAACTGAAATTTATCAGGTGAAAGAGATCAAACAGCTTTCTAGGTAGACTATCTTAGACTAAGGCAAGGAGTAAGAAAAGATAGGAAAATTAGCTAAAAAATGAGTGGTCTGTTTAAGTCCATATGAGCTGGAGCATGAGATGGGCTATTGATGTGGAATGTAACACACTGGGGCTGGAAATGAGGAAAAGTGGTCAGATTGTAAAGGGCCATGGAAAGAAATTTGGACTTTATCCTGGAAATACTATTAGTCCAGTGAGGGTTTTGTTTTTTTTTAAATTAACTTTAGTAAGGCATAACTTACTTACGGTAAAATGTGCACATTTTATGTGTGCAGCAATGGGTTTTACCATTTTCTCATCTTCCTAAACTTTTGCCTACCCCAAGTCTCAAAGACTATCTCTTACGTTATCTTACAGAAGTTTTGCAGTTTTATACATTTATATTTAGGTTTTTGAGCCATTTAGATTTAGTTCTGGAATACATTATAAGGTAAGCATTAAGACTATTTTCCTGTACAAATACTCAAGTTGTTCTAAACACTATTTGTTGAAGACTGTCATTTTCCCGCTGAATAGTGACCCTTTGAAAAAAAAATTAATTAACTATACAAAAGTGGGTCTATTTCTGGATTCTCTACTTGTTATAATAATCTCCATGTCTATCTATAGTATAATATCTTACTGTCTGGTTTAATATAACATTTTAGTAGTTTAGAAATAACATAGTATAAGGATTCCAATATGATTCTTTGAAAAACTGCTTGTTTACTCCAGGTCTTTTGCATTTGCATACAAATTTTAGAATCAGCCTGCCAATTTCTTTCTTTTTTTTTTCCAGCCTATCAATTTCTATCTTGCTAAATTCTCTTACTAGTTCTGTAGTTTTTTTAGATTCCTTAGAATTCACTGTGGACACAATTATATTACCTGTAAATAATGACAGATTTATTTCTTCCTTTCCAATGACTTTTCTTTTTTCATTCCTTATCACACTGGCTAAGACCTCCAATATAAGAAAATAGGAGTGGTGAATGTGAACATTCTTGCCTTGCCCCAAACAGAGGGAAAGCGTTCAGTTCTGCTCCATTCAGTATGATGCTAAGCTACGGACTTTGTGTGGATGCCTTTTATCAGGTTGAGGAAGTTCTCTTTTATTTCTAGTATGCTATGAGTATTTATCATGAATAGATACTGAATTTTGTCACTGCTTTTTTTAAAATTAAAGATTTTATTTATTTGACAGGCAGAGATCACAAGTAGGCAGAGAGAGAGAGGGGGAAGCAGGCTCCTTGCTGAGCAGAGAGCCCGATGTGGGGCTCGATCCCAGGACCCCGAGACCATGACCTGAGCCGAAGGGAGAGGCTTTAACCCACTGAGCCACCCAGGAGCCCCTCAACTGCTTTTTTTGCATCCACCGATGTGACCATGTGGTTTTTCTTCTTTAGATTGTTAACATGGTTAACTGAGCCTGGTGGTGGATGTTAAGGAGGGCACGTATTGCATGGAGCACTGGGTGTGGTGCACAAACAATGAATCTTGGAACACTGAAAAAATAAAATAAAAATAAAATAAAATAAAATAAAGAGACTATTAAATGATTCTAAGATATTTTTGAATTTTATATTATTGACTCAGTTTTGGATTCCTGGACTAAACCCTACTTGGTCCTAGTGTATTGTTTGTTTTTTTAAAATATGGCTGGATTCAATTTGCTAGTATTTTGTTGACAATTTATGCGTCTATATTCATGAAAGATGTTCTGTAGTTTAATTTTCTTGTACAGTTTTTGTCTGGTTTTTGGTATCAAGGTCCTTATAAAATTAGTTCTCTTTTATTTTCTGGAAGAGACTGTATAGAATTGGTGTTATTTCTTTTTGAAGTAGATGGAAGAATTTACAGTGAAGCAATCTGTGCCTGGAGATTTGTTTTATGGAAGGCTTTGAGGCTGGCTGCCTGTTTTTGTAAATAAAGTTTAACTGGAACACAGCCACACCCACTCATTTGTGTACTATGCCTCAGAGTTTAAGGTGTTTGTGGATCCCTACTGCAGCCACTGTGGGGTTATTTGGGGGCTGGGATATAAGAGAACAAAGAGAAAAAAAGAAAAATGGGGATTTCTCTAAGCATTAGGAGATCCTTTCCCCATTCCTCAAGTTAGAATTAGAGGAGCTAGTTCATCTGTGCTGATGCCTTAATTCTGAGTTTCAGGCTGCCTGGAGACCAGACTGGGGATACTGGAAGCAAACTAAATCATAAATTTATCACCAGTTCAGGGTATTTGAATTCTGGTCTTCTACAATTTATCTGATATTATTTACTTTTCAGGGATCTCCAATAGCTGTTCCATGCATTCTGGTTTATTCAAGGTGCATTCGGTGAGAGAGCTTATTTTTATTTTTTTTTAAAGATTTTATTTATTTATTTGAGAGACAGAGATCACAAGTAGACAGAGAGGCAGGCAGAGAGAGAGGGGTAAGCAGGCTCCCTGCTGAGCAGAGAGCCCGATGCGGGGCTCCATCCCAGAACCCTGGAATCATGACCTGAGCTGAAGGCAGAGGCTTTAACCCACTGAGCCACCCAGGTGCCCCAAGAGAGCTTATTTTCACTGCCCTAAAAATCCTCTGTGCTCTGCTTATTTGTATCCCCTGCCCTCGGCAACCACTGGTTCCCCCCCGCCCGCCCCTGTCTCTACAGTTTTGCTTTCTCCAGAATGTTATATAGCTGGAATCACAGTGTGTAGCCTTTTCGGATTAGTCCTTTCACTTAGTAATATGCATTCAGATTCCTCCATGTCATTTCATAGTATCAGAGTTTATTTCTTTTCAATAATATTCCATTATGTGGATATACAGACCATTTAGTTTTAATATAGTTATCCGTGTTTGAATATGGCTACCATCATACCATTTGTTTTCTTTTTAATTTTATTATTTGACAGAGAGAAAGAGAGAGAGCAAATGAGAGCGAGCACAAGCAGGGGGAGTGGCAGAGGGAGAAGGAGGGTCCCCAGCAAGCAGGGAGTCCAATGCTGGGCTTGATCCCAGGATCCTGGGATCAAGACCTTAACTGACTGAGCCACCCAGGTGTCCCATACCATTTGTTTTCTATGTCTTTATGATTGTATCTTCTTTTGAACCAAATCTTTTTCTTGAGATTCCATTTCATCTTCACTACTAGCTTATCAGTTATATTTTGTGGCTTCATTTATTTTTTTTTACTTGTTCCTCTGGTGTTTACAATATACGTATTTTTTAAATTTTTCTTAAAACACTTTTAAAAAAATTTATTTATTTGACAGATAGAGATCACAAGTAGGCAGAGAGGCAGGCAGAGAGAGAGCGAGAGAGAGAGGAGGAAGCTGAGCAGAGAGCCCGATGTGGGGCTCGATCCCAGGACCCTGGGATCATGACCCAAGCCGAAGGCAGAGGCTTTAACCCACTGAGCCACCCAGGCGCCCCTACAAGATACATATTTATCATGATTTACCATTAAATCGGTTCATGTGTAATGTAAAAACTTCATATATTTCCATTTTCTCATTAATTTTTTTGATCACTGCCATACATTTTGTCTCTGTTTTGAAACCCGTAATATATTATTTTTGCTTTAAATTAATTATCTTTTACAAAATTAAAAAATGAGTAAACAGTCTTTTTTTACAAAGTCACACATTTACCATTTCTGACATTTCCCATTCCTTCGTTCAGATTCAAGTTCCACTTGATGACATTTTCCTTTCACTTGAGAAGCTTACTGTATCTTGTATTGACAGTCTGCTGGAGATGAATTCTTGCAGTGTTTTTCTTCTGGAAAAGTTTTATTTAGGCTGCATTTTTGAAATACATTTATTCTAAATATAGAATCTAGATTGACAGTTTCTTTTAGCACTTTGAAAATGTCATTTATCATCTGGCTTACATAGTTTCTGAAGAATATTCTGATATTATTCTTTGTTCCTGTTTCATTTTTCTCTGGTTCATGTTAAGGCTTTTGATATTATTATCACTATTTATTGGCAATTTGTGATATGTCTTGGTATTCTTTTCTTTGTATCGATCTTACCTAGGGTTCATTGAATTTCTTCACTCTGTGGGTTATAGCTTTTATCAAATGAAAGAAAATTTGGCCATTACTGTATCTTCAAATGTATTTTCTGTCCCTGCTTCTTTCAGGAACTTTTTAATCACATTTAAATTAGTGTGCTTCATATTTTCCCACTGGATATTGTGGATATGTTCATTTCTTTAAAAAAGTCTTTTTTTCCTCTCTGTGCTTCATTTTGGATATATTTTATGCTACATCTTTAAGAACACTGACCTTTTTTTCTGTTAATTGCATCAAATGACATTTTCACTTCAGATAACTATAATTTCCATCTCTAGAAGTTCTATTTGGATTTTAAATATCTTCTCATATAAAAGTAGTTATGTTTCAATATGCTTGTGTGCCAATTTCATTTCTGGTTCCGTTTCTTTCAACTGACATTTTCCTGCATTCAGAGTTTGACTGGAAGTTTGGGCCATGATGAATTTTATGTTGTTCAGTGTTTTTTGTTTTCCTTTGTTGCCAATAAAGTTATATTGGTCCAGTTTTTTTTTTTTCTTTTTTTCTTTTAAGACTTGTTTTTAAGCTTTGTTAAGGAACATGCAGGTTAGCCTTTAGTTTAGGGATAGTTTATTCCTACAATGAAGCTATGGTCCTTCTGGACTGAAGAGAGTCCAAAAGGAGTCCCCACTCTAGCTGGTTGAAACTCGAATACCCCAGAGCTACATGGAATCTCTGAGAACTGTTTGTTCACAGCTGCCTCAGATGCTTTGCTTGACCTCAGGCATTTCACCCTACCTCCATGCATCTTAGTACTAATCTGAAAATCAAGGGGACAAAAAACCAAACCAAACCAAACCAAAACAAAAACCAAAAAAACTTAAGGGAGCATTGTGTGTAGATTTCTGGAGGCTTTTGCTGATTAGCATGTCTTCTTTAGTACTCTGCCCAGCAACTTCTTGTTTCTACTCACTAGTACTACCACCAGTGGTTTAGGAGGGTTAAAAAATAAAACAAAAAGGTGTTGTATTTCCTTATATAATCCCTTCTTTATACTATCATAGCTGAGAAGGACCACATTTTCCTTACTTTGAAATTTCCCTTTTAAGTTTTTCTTGGTTGTATTTTAGGGGATTCCAAAATTTTGTGGTGAACTGGTCTTACTATTTAAATATAAGCACATATACAACAGCAATGAAAGAAATACAGAATGTAGACAAGGCAATATTAAAATCATACATCTCCTTCACAGTATTCTGAAAAAGTTGAATCAGTTACTCTAAGGATTACTGGGTAATAAATAGTTAGGATTTCAAAATTTCACTAGAATAATGTTTTGTTGTATTTAGGTAGGAGAAAATTCAAATGCTATCTTAAATCTCTCTCAAGATTTATACATAAACGAATTAGCACTACCTTTAAAATTTAGCACTAAGATAATAAAATGGGAACTGTGAAGAAAGCAACATTTTCAGGTTTCCAAGAATCATCCAAATACCAAAGCTATACAAAACCCAACCAAACAAAAACAAATGAAAATGTAATAAAATTTCATTTGTGCTTATCACACTTCAGTTTTGCTGTGCTCAAGCTTTTTGGAGAAAGAGAAAATGAGACCATCAAGGTTTTATTTCCATAGCACTACAATCTTAAGCGAAAACATGACAACAAGGTGCTGCTTTACTCTAATAGTGTTTATGTGCATCTACCAAATTCAATTTATGCACCAACAGTGAAATCAAACTATAACTGAATTTTATGGAATATTTGAAACATATAGATAACAGTATAATGACCACTCAGACCCAACACTCAAGTTTTGTCAAATCTTAACATTCTCCCACAGTTCCCTCAATTTCTAAAAGGAGTAATTCAGGTCTATGGCACTGAATCCCCTTTAAAGCCTTCCCTGATGCTATTTCTATCCTTCTGCAGGGGTAGCCATACGGAATTCCCCAGTTATCATATTTAAGTAAAGCTTCTTACTTTGATTTTTGTACGTGAAACTGTTTCACAGGTCTCTAAACTCCATATAAACAATGTATTGTAGCAATCACTCTGTAACTTTTTTTGCTTAATGTTGCTTCTGATACTCACAAATACATGATTAATCTGTTACAGAGATTTTACTGTATGCAACTATCATATTTATCTATCTTCTGTTAATGGGCATTCAGGGCGCCTCCAATTTTTCACTTCTACAAACCATACTGTTGTCAAGATTGTTGTAGACAGGCTGCAGGGGAGACTGTTCAGAATACATGCCTAGGAAAAAACTGTGGTTTTAGCGATGGGTACTTATACATCTATACTTAACTTGAAGATAGCAAACTGTTCTCTAAAAGCTGTACCAATGAAGACTATCAGCAGAAGAGTATATAAGTTCCATTTGGCTATATGATTGCAGGTACTTGGCCTTGTTAAATTTTATGGTTTTTTTTGTTTTTGTTTTTGTTTTTTCCTGTAGTGATGGATAAGAAAGTCTCTTACACGGTTTTAATTGGCCTCTCTCCCTGAGGTCCTAGTGATTTTGAGTTTCTTTTCATGGAAGTTTGTATACATTCAGGCTTCATATAGTCAGAAAGCTTTCTGTAAAGGTGGGGGAGGATAATTTATATATAATAAACAATTTAAATAATAGAGATTCCACAGTCAAATTCTAACTTTTGGAGCTAAAGGTATAGGTACATAAGAACTCTAGGTGCTCATCAGAGTGAGCAATCAATGAGGTGCAAGACAGAAGAATGCAGAACTGGGCCAGTCCTTGAGCACCATGTAAGATCTGAGCAGGTACAGACTGGGGAGAGCCCTCTAGACACATACACTGAACACCGTAACTACTGAATAGCATTCTTTTAAATTTACACTTCACCTCTATCAGTGATATTTCCCTTTAGTCACTTTGGAAGTGAAAGTATTTTTACTTATATTTGCAACTTAACATATACTGCTAGTTAACTTAAAGAAAAGTTGTCAGAATTACTTTGTGGTACTCAAAATAAAAGCTACATATTAAAGCACATTTTAACTGGCAGGAATTATAAATCTAATCTAAACAAGAGTTTTCTTTAAATCACTACTTTAATGAAATGATATGCCACCTAAAATTTATGTAGCTCTAAGAACATTTTATCTTACTTAGCATGTTGCATTGCTTCAAAGACAGTGGGCATAGAAAAAGTCACTGTAGAATGAAGGAATAATGTTTACTTCAAAAAGAATAAGACATTTCTCTCCCTTTTCTTTCTCACCTGCTTTAACGGAAAATGGCTTTTCCAATAGAAATATTGTTTGTTTCCAGTGTGTTCTGGCACTTTGGGGGCCCGTGGAGAACACGACCTGCATTGGTAAGAGTTCAAAAGTATCCGATGAAGTACAAGATTTTTAATATCATGCTACATTAATCTACTACATCAAATACAAGCTCCAATTGCTTACAACAGCAAAATGCTTATGATCAAACACCTTGGGGCACAAAAATAAAATACAATGTATTTCACATAATTAATTCTTATGGGAAAACTCATGATACTTACCCTGCTGTGACAATTTTTCTCAAAATATATATCAAAGTAGCCAGCAACTGCCTGTTTAAAAAAATAAATAATTATTAAACTAATTACATGACATAACAATTATTCAGTCTTTCAAGATAATGGCAAAAAGAAACCATTTCAAAGACTAGATACCTCTTATACTTATGACAGGTCACTAATTTCTCCTGGAAAAGATGTTACACGTAAAAATGAAGTCATAATTTGGCTTTCCCCCACAGAAACAATATAATAATAAGGGCAACAAGGATAATCAAATAATCAATATGTGTTTTATTAGAGAAATGACTGTGGTAGACTACTGAAAAGTGACAGACCACATGAAGGAAGAGGCCTCAGCCAGCCCCAAGAGCCGACCCATGCTCTCCCAAAGACAGCCGCTGCGCAGGCGGGAGCCATCCTGAGCTCTCTGCTCTAGTCAAACCAGACGACCCAGCAGCCTGAGACCTGGGGAGAAACCAGCAGAAGAACTAGAGGACAAGTCCAGTCCGGACTGCAGATTCATACACAAATAAACCTAAATGACTGTGACTTCAAGGTACTTGGTTTTAAGGTGGTTTGTGACACGGCAATAAATTTAACTTAAACATACTCTTTTATACAAAGATCTCATTTAATTTTTTCTGATCTTGTGCATCTAATTTTAAAGCAAAGTACTATGAATATTTTTGTAATGAGATCAACAGAATTTTGAAATGTCACTTTTTTCCTGAAGATAAACTAAAAACATATAATAGTACTCAAATAAAACAATATGTTTAAGCAAATACCCAAAGAAGAACCTCTGAGGTAACTCTAAGGGTTACTGTGATAATATAGAACAGTCTCTAAAAGACGAATATTCAGATGAGGATATGTAATTTTCATTTCTTTTTAAAATTTAAATGATACCATCCCTTTTTCTTTCACTAACAGCATTAGCTTTACCTATTTTTAAAACTAGCATTAAAAAAGCTTATAAGGTGTTAAAAATAGGACACCGATTATTGAAAAATCACTATAAAGCTAGCTAATTTGTGTACTCTGCGGCTTTTGTTGAGAATGTGAACTTTTATTGATCTGTGAGGTTAATATGGATTGGGCCCAAAACAAGTTCAATATTTAACACTGAGGTTCATTACGTTTTAGATACCAAGAGAGAATCAAAATACTATTTATAATTCTATCAAACAGACAAAATATAAAACAATGTAGTACTCAGGTACAGATTATTATAGAAAACTATGTAGTTACTCAACATTTCTAAAACATGACTTCTATCAGTTGATTTCCTGGTATCCCTCCATAGACTAATTCAACTATTTTCTTAAATTTATTCCTGTATGCCAGTCTTGTTCACCAGTGTCCAGAGCAGTGCCCGGCCCATAGTACACAATAAATATTTGCTGAGAGAATGTGCTTGTTATATACAATTCTATTACAGAACTTACCATATTACTTATAGTTAGTTGTGCTATCAGACTACAATGTGTGTGCGTGTGTTTAAAGATTTTATTTATATTTGTCAGAGAGAGTGAGCAAGCGAGCACAAGCAGGGGGTGCGGCAGGGAGAAGCAGCAGCAGGCTCCTGGCTGTGCAAAGAGCCCCATGTGGGATGGGATACAATCCCAAAACGGTGGGATCATGACCTGAGCTGAAGGTAGTCGCTTAACCAACTGAGCCACCCAGGCGTCCCAGATGGCAATGTTGTTTTAAAAACAAAGCCTATGTGTAATTCATATTGTTGTTCTCCTTGCACAGGTCTCTCATGTAGCACGTTCTCAATACATTTCAGTTAAGATTTTCAGTTTCTTAAATTCAGCTAGTCTTATGTTGTCAGGACACTTTATGAAATCAGTGAATAACCAGACTTAGAACTTATAATTATCAACTGAAAAACTGAAAAAAAGAGAATGTGAGAATCATGGGGGGAGGAGAGGAACCCTACTTTGTAGGGACCCGAAAAAGTCTCAGCCTGACCTCTGAACTACGGGTTAGTTCCAAATCAACATAACAAAGGCTGAGAGAATGGAACTAAAATCTCAATCACTGGCACAGGCCTTGAAAACCTCCAATCAACAAAGATCTCCAGAATATAAAAGAGATTTGAAAAAGGTGTACGAGTTAGATTAATCACCAAACAGGGTATGTGTAGGAGGGCCCAAAACAATACAGCAAACGTTTAGAGAACTAGACTGAGATGTGAACTACTGCCTGCCCAGACACGGTTGACAGGGCTTATGTTTTGGCTTTAACTGGGTTGACTGCCCGCTCACACCAAACATCAAGAACATTCTCTAGATAATTATAACAGGACCGACAGTGCGCACAACCTAACACGCACAACATCCAGAAAACAATCCAAAATTATTCAACACACAAAGAACCAGGAAAATGTCTTTAACTTTTAAGAAAAGAGATAATCCACACATGCCAACTGTGAGATGACCCAGAAGCTGGTACTATGAGACAAAAACTTTAAAACAGAATTATAACCATGTCGTTATGAGGCAACAGAAATGGGGTTATAGAAAACACACTGAAATGAAGTGAAAGATAGGAATTCTTGTAGAAAAAAAAAAAACTACTAAATGAATGAATGAATGAATAGATAATTAAATAAAACTAATGGAAGTTTCAGAAGTAAAAAATGTAAAAATCAAAACAAAAAGCTCCCTGGGCTGAACTGCAGAATGGAGATGACAGGGAGGGAAAAAAAAAAAAAAAAAGGGACGCCTGGGTGGCTCAGTTGGTTAAGCAGCTGCCTTCGGCTCAGGTCATGATCCCAGCGTCCTGGGATCGAGTCCCACATCGGGCTCCTTGCTTGGCGGGGAGCCTGTTTCTCCCTCTGCCTCTGCCTGCTGCTGTGTCTGCCTGTGCTCGCTCTCGCTCCTCTCTCTCTCTGACAAATAAATAAAATCTTTAAAAAAAAAAAAATTAGTGAATGTGAAGATAGGTTAATAGAAAGTATCTAATTTGAAAAATCAGCAGAAAAAGATTGAAATACAATGCAGGAGCCTCAGGGGCCTGTGCAACTAACATACATGTAAATGGAGGTCCAGATGGAAAAAAATATAGGAGCAGGAAAAACCTTTCAAAATTCTATATCCAGCAAAAATATACTTCAGGAATGAAAGCAAAATAAATACATTTTCAAGTAAAGGTAAACTAAAATAATTCATTGCCAAAAGACTTTGGAAGAGATGTTAAGGGCGCCTGGGTGACTCAGTGGGTTAAAGCCTCTGCTTTCGGCTCAGGTCATGATCCCAGGGTCCTGGGACTGAGCCCCACATCGGGCTCTCTGCTCAGCAGGGAGCCTGCTTCCTCCTCTCTCTCTGCCTGCCTCTCTGCCTACTTGTGATCTCCGTCTGTCAAATAAATAAATAAAATCTTAAAAAAAAAAAAAAAGAAGAGATGTTAAAGGCAGTTCTTCAAGCTCGTGAGCAATAATACTGAGAGGAAACCTGAAACATCAAAAACAACAGAAAAACAACAGAAATGATCAACAATTTAAGTATAAAAGATTACTTTTTCCCTCTGAATTCCTTTAAAATACTTATGATTTTTAAAGACAAACATGATATAACATCATTTGGTGAGGTTTTCGATGTATGCAGATGTAATCACAAAGATCAGTGCAGGGGGTTGGGTGGTTAGGAGGAGGAAGAGTAAAATCCCACCAACATATATAAATGTTTATAAAACTGGGATGTGAAGAAGGCTTTTTAAGCATCACACATAGGCAGAAATTTAAGAGAAGCTTAAAACTTTAGTAACAAAGCCATAATGAGGTATTACCTTACACATGTTAGAATTGCTAGAATCAAAGGGGCAAGAAATAACAAGTGTTGATGAGGATGTGAAGAAAAAGGAATACTTGGCTGTTGGTGGGAATGGATTGGTGCAGCCACTATGGAAAACAGTATGGAAATTCCTCAAAAAGTTAAAAATAGAAATATTATATGATCAAGTAATTTCACTGGGTATTTATACAAGAAAACAAAACCACCAATTTGAAAAGAGACATGCACTCCTATGTTTATTGCAGCATTATTTACAATAGTCAAGATATGGAAGCAACCTAAGTGCCCACTGATAGATGAATGGATAAAGAAGATGTGGTACATACAAACACTGAAATATTCAGTCATAAAAAAGAATAAAATCTTCCTATTTACAACAACATGGATGGGCCTAGAAGTTACTATGCTAGGTGAAATAAGTTAGAGAAACACAAATACACATGATTTCACTTATATGTGGAATCTTAAAAAAAACCAAAAACAAAGAAAAAAAAAACCCAGACTCTTTTTTTTCTAAAAGATTTTATTTATTTATTTGAAAGAGAGAGAGAATGAGGGAGAGAAAGTATGAGAAAGGAGAAGAGCAGAGGGAGAAGCAGGCTCCCTGCCAAGCAGGGAGTTTCGGTGTTGTACACCCAAAACTAGTGTGACACTGTATGCTATTTATACTTTAACAAAATTTTAGTGTCAAATTAAAAGATGAAGAAATCTGATATTTGCTATATATGTATGTGTATATATATATATATGACAAAGGGACACTGTCCTTTTTTTTTTTTTAAAGATTTTATTTATTTACTTGACAGAGAGAGATCGCAGTAGACAGACAGGCAGGCAGAGAGAGAGGGGGAAGCAGGCTCCCTGCTGAGCAGAGAGCCCTATGTGGGACTCGATCCCAGGACCCTGAGATCATGACCTGAGCCAAAGGCAGCGGCTTAACCCACTGAGCCACCCAGGCACCCGACACTGTCCTTTTTTACATTAAGCTAATACAAATTAGTAAGAAAATAATGTCAAAAGAAATTAGAAAACAAAGCAGGAAATTTATAAAAGAAAAATCAAATAATAGGCGTAAGTAAAAGATATTTGACCTACTTAGAAAAATAAGTAAACTAAAACAATCAGATACGATTTTCCTTGATCACGATGGGGAAAACTTTTTTTTTTTTTTTAAAGATTGTATTTATTTGACAGAGAGACAGATCACAAGTAGGCAGAGAGGCAGGCAGAGAGAGAGGGAAGCAGGCTCCCTGCTGAGCAGAGAGCCTGATGCGGAACTCGATCCCAGTACTCTGGGATCATGACCTGAGCCGAAGGCAGAGGCTTTAACCCACTGAGCCACCCAGGTGCCCTGGGGAAAACATTTTTTAAAAGACAGTATCCATAGTTAGTGGGGAAAGTAACATGCATACTGGGAAAATAAACTGAAATGACCTTTTTAGAGGGAACTTAGCAATACATAATAAAAGACAAAACTTCTGTATTAAAAAGAAGTCACAGAGAAAATGGTACACATGCTATGATTCTACCTACATATAGAATATTCAAAAACAGCACAATTTACAGTGTTATAAGTCACAATAGTAGTTACCTTCAACAACGGTAGAAAATAGGAAGGGGTTACACAGAGGGCTCCTGGGCTGCCGGTAATATTCTGTTTCTTCAGCTGACTGCTGGATACGTGGTGGGTATTCACTTTGTGCAATTTTATCAAACTACACTTAAGATCTGTGTACTTTTCTGTTGTGTAAATACATGTTATGGGCTCAATCAAAATGTTTATATAATGCATATACTTATTGACCCAGTAAATCTTAACTTCCAAAAAATATTCTATGGAAATTTATCAAGTATGCTTGCAACGATTTATCTATTAAGATGCCAATTTTAGCCCACATTTTCAACAACAGGTGACCAGTTAACAAATCATAATACCTCCATATGATGGAATAACATTTTGGCCATGAAAAGTAATATAGGTACTTTTTGTATAGTACCTATACTATAGGTATACTATATACCTATAGTATACCTATAGTTATACTATAGGTATACTATACTATTGGCACTTAGTACATGCTATGCAAATGTGAATACATATGTACATATCTGAAAAGATATTCACCAAGCTACTGAAAGTAGATGATAGATTTGGAATGTGTATATTCATCAGCCTTACCTATAATTTAGATTTCCCATAAAAATGAACAGCTTCTGTGATAATAAATTATTTTTAATACTTTGAGTTAAATGATCTATAGTATTGCATGGAGAGACATTCAATTTAATTATTACCTTTGTATCAGTTCCCTTAGCAACGCCCATCTCTGTACACCCAAAGGCTAGGGCATTATCTAATATGTAATAGGAACTAAATGAATTTAAAAAAAAATGACAAGTTTTTCCAACTATAATACAATAATAATATTACTATAATACTAACAACTTCCATTATCAGGAAATGTGATCTAAATACAAATATAAATATAAATCTGTATAAAATACACAAAGCAAAACTTTATTTAACTGTGGTAAAAGATAGACTGGCAATATTACTATGATAGAACAAATATAATTATAATAGAGTATATAGGTCTAAACGAAGAGGGGAGACTGATGCATGAGTTTGCAACAGAATTAAAAAATCAAAGTATTTGAGAATACAAAGATATTTTAGAACTGTCTTACAATCCCCAAATTGAACTATCTATGAAATTCAGTTAAAAATCAAAGAAATTCATCTTCCTCCAGCCCCTAAAATACAGTGAAAGAAATACTGGGTAGTTTGGGGTAATAAAACAGTGCTAAGCCTCAAGATGATAAATAAAAATAAAGATATAATTCACTTTGATTATGAGAATTTGGCAGGGACCTATGACAAAGATAAATCTGAAGTCACATCTACTTTATAGTTCCCTCTGAAATGCATCATAGTTTCTTCAACTCAAACAGATTTACCTCCCTAATCATGTCTGGTGGAGGGTAATACCAAAATCAGTTCTGCAGCATCCATGAAGCAGAAGCATGAGAAGCTAGGAAGAAATTCACCTGCAATAAAAAACTATGTGCAAAAAAACCTCCCCCCAAAACAAAAAAACCCCAAACTATGTGCAGATAATCGACTCGTCAGACTGTTAAGATTCACATAAGTGGGGCACCTGGGTGGCGCAGTTGGTTAAGCAACACACGCTTGGTTCCAGCAGGGGTCATGATCTCAGGGTCCTAAGATGGAGCCCCAGTTGGGGCTCCATGCTCAGTGTGGAGTCTGCTTCAGATCCCTTTCCTCTGCTCTTCCTGCTCCTGCTCTCTCTCTAAAATAAATAAATCAATCTTAAAAAAAAAAAAACCAAACCCAAACAAAAAACCCCCACAAAACTCCAGAAAGATTCACATAACTGAGCAAGTAGAAAACTCTTGCTCTAAAAAAACCAAAGGGCATTTCTGGTTTTAAAATGGATACTAACCCTCAAGCAGAATGCTACTGAAAGGGAAAGGGCTCCCCCCAACTTATAAGTGGTCCTTAATAATTAAAATAAGATATTAGACAAAAAGAGGAAAAAATGTTAATAAACTTGAATCATAGACTATAAAACCCAACTGAACTATGATTAGTGTTTTTATTTTCCGCAAAGCCATTATAACCAAATACGTCAGCTGATTTAGGGACAAAGCTATTTATTCTGGTGAAGAACATAAATATGCCACTATTTTTCCATTAGTTTCACCACCTTGTTACCATCACTTTGACAGGCTACCTCTAGGTCTGTCGAATGTTAATTTCAATGAACTTACACTCTCTCTGTGGAAGTCATTCAAATGTAAGAATAAACAACAACCACAGGAAACTGAAAATGATGGCTAACAGGCAATGGTAATAAGTAACAGGAGCACAGCTTGACACGCGCTTGTAACAGGAGCACAGCTTGACACGCGCTTGAAAAAGATCAGATAGGTTATAAGGCCTAAGTACTGGATACATTTCTCTTTTGTTCCACATGTATATCTTGTCAGGGGCAAAGGGAACTGCTGAGGGGAAAAAAACAAGCATTAAAATAAAACATCTGTAGAAGTTGGATTAACCTGTAAAGGCAAGGTCACAGTTAAATAAATAACATCTCACTGATTATACCACCGTCAGAAAAATTTTTAAAAAGTCCTTAGACTGAGGGGCGCCTGAGGGTGGCTCAGTTATTAAGCATCTGACTTTGGCTTGAGTCATGGTCCCAGGGTCCTGGGATTGAGCCCAGCATCGCGGGCTCCCTGTTCAGCACGAAGCCTGCTTCTCCAGTCTCCCACTCCCCCTACTTGTGTTCCCTCTCTCGCTGTCTCTTTCTCTGGCAAATAAAAAAAAAAAAAAAAGTCCTTAGACTGAGAGAAGGGAGAGTCTGTGGTAATTAAGAACAACAACAGTGCTCATTATAGAAGAAAACAGAATAAAAGAAAAATACATGCATATGCAGCAAACTTCTGGGACAGTCTGATCACATTTGTAATTTGGTGGGGATCCTCCACATATATAGGAAAATAATTCAGGCATGTAGCTTTGTTGTGCATCTTAAACATTCCTAAGCATTAGAATATAGTCTTTCAAAATGAACTGTTTCTTCTTTGTGGATTTCACAGAGAGGAAGAAAAAAACTCACAGTATGTGTAAACTAAATATTTAAAAATCTGTTTTAAGCCACGTTTTATTTATCCCAGACACACAAAGGTAAATGCACTTCATTTTTATACATGCTCATCTGAAGAACAATGACTTGGAATAAAAATAAATTATTTTCTCATCTATTTTGGTGTGATGAGTATTTCTTTAAAGAAAATGTATCGTGTATATGTAACAGGATGGCAGCCAATGAAATAAGATCAGAAGAAGGAAATTAAAAATTATCATTATCACTATCACCTGCAGGGAGTAATTTATCATTTCTGTTCTTCATTGGTATCATGTTCCAACAGCATGTGGTTACAGCAGATACAATTAGGCAGCTGGCCACAGAAGTAGGAGGATAATGTGCTTTTGATGGAGTTTATCCAAGCATGGAGATACAGTGTTTGTAATCCATGCAGCAGAATCACTATAACAAAAATACAATTCATTTTTTGTTGGAGTATTCCTTTCAAAATCTTAATACAAAATTCAAAAGCCAACTGATGATGAGTCTGAAGCAAGTAAAGAAAGCATAAGAAGAAAATACATAAAAATGATTACTATAGCTTACATCACTGTATATAAACAAGATGATAATATAAACATAAGCCATGCAAGCTGCTGCATAAAGAGTATGAACTCTGCTGTAATAACTGGTATTTAAACTAAAAAGATAAAATCAACAAATATGAAAATTGTGTATGATTTTCTCCCAGTATTAACTATACCTTAAATCATGACTCTTTCTTCTTCAATTAATTTTCTATTTTATCCCAAGAGAAAATTTGCATCTTTTCTTTCTTTCATGATTCCTCTAGGGAACAATACATATTAAGTGCCATATACTCCTCAAGGGATATTGCTAAATTGAGTAGTGTTTAGAAACAGACCAAGCAATAGGGGAAGTAGCAAAACAGACAATAGGTCTAAAAATATTTTTTAAAAAGTATTTTTACCAAAAAACTCAATAAAATTAATTTTTGACCTACTTAAAATATTTCCAGGTTGTAACTGAAATTTCTTTTAAATTTACTTATCTGGGTCCCTTGTAATTTCAAAATTGCTTACTGAAGTGCTTTTAGCAGGGGAAGAAAAGATCACCTCTTCAGAGCCTATAACATAAGTACTTTAATTCTGACATTTCATAAATTGAGAGCTTACATGCCCTAACTGCTCAACATTTTTTCCTAGCTATAAACACAAGATACTGTTCTATATATTCAATAATCACTGACATTTACAAATATTTTCACTTTTAAAAACCTTTTAAAGTACAGTGTATATGCAGAAAAGTGCACTTAAGTGTACACCATGAATTTTCAAAAAATACAGCCATGAAACCCACACTCAGATCAAGAAATAGAACATCCCAGCACCCCAGTAATCCACCCGAGCCAATCCTAGGCACCTCCGGCCCAAAGGGTAACTACTATTCTGATTCTCCCCACCAGCTTTATTGAGATATAATTGACATATATATAACATATAATTGACATATAACAATTATAAATTTAAGGTGTGCAATGTATTGATTTGACACACATATTGCAAAATGATTACCATTAATCATTAATTAATGAGTAATTAACCATAAATGTGATCAGCATTAGTGAAAACCTCCACTGTGTCAAATAATCATCATTTCTTTTTTGTGGTAAGAATACTTAAGATCTACTCTCTTAATAACTTTTAAGGATATAATACAGTATTATTAACTGTAAGCATAATGAGGTACACTGGATCCCCAGAACTTAGTATCCTCTGACCAACATCTCCCCTTTTCTCCTACCCTCTATCCCTGGTTATTACCACTTTACTCTCTGTTCTGTAAGTTTGGCTTTTTTAGATTGCACATGTAAGTGACAGCACGCAGTATTTATTTTTGTCTGACTTATTTCACTTAGCATAATCCCCTCGAGGTCTATCCATGTTGTTGAAAATGGCAAGATTTCCTTCTTTTGATGGCTGAATAGCCCATTGTGTGTGTGTGTGTGTGTGTGTGTGTGTGTGTGTATGCATGCACATGTGTGTGTATCTTCTTTATCCTCTCATCTACTGATCAACACAAAGGCTGCTCCCACATTTTGGCTGTTGTAAGACTGCAATCAATATGGCAGGGCAGCTATCTCCTTGAGATTCTGTTTTCATTTCCTTTACATATACTTAGAAGTGGGATGGCTGGATCATATATTAAATCTATTTTTAATTTTTTGAGGAACCTCACACTGTTCTCCACAGTGGCTGCACCAATTTACCTTCCAGCCAACAACACACAAGGATTCTCTTTTCTCTACATCCTCACCAGCACTTGTTAGCTCACCACTATACTGATTTCTAAGATCACAGATTCATTTTCCCTATTACATATTTCAACATAAATGGAATCACACATCATGTAGTATTTTGTGGAGTGGCTACTTTCCTCACTATTGTTTTTTAGAGTCACTTACACTGTTGCACATTACTTAAACTGTTACAAGGCTGTAAGGCATATTTGACTAACGGTTTATTTATCCAGTCTAAGACTGACAGGCACTAAGTATTTTTTTTTTTAAGATTTTATTTATTTGACAGATAGAGATCACAAGGAGGCAGAGAGGCAGGCGGCGGGGGGTGGGGAGCAGGCTTCCTGCTGAGCAGAGAGCCTGATGTAGGGCTCGATCCCAGAACCCTGAGATCACCCACTAAGCCACCCAGGAGCCCCTCTTCTCCCCCTTTTTGAGATATAATTCACATGCCATAAAATTTTCATATTTAAATAAACTGCACAATTCATTTTTAAAGAATATTCAGTTGTACAACCATTGTTGCAATCTAATTTTAGAACATTTTTATTACTCAAAAAAAAATTCTGTATCCATTCCCCCTCTAAACCCAGATCTATCGATTTCCTATTTTGAACATTTCATATAAGTGGAATCATACAAATACAAGAGCATATAAATGGAATGCTTTCATGGTTAGCTACCTGTACTTAGTATAACCTTTTCAAGGTTCATCCATGTTGTAGTACATACCAATATATGTTTTGTTTTATGGACAGATACTACTTCACTGTATGGATCTACATTTTGTTTATTCATTCTCCAGGTGATGGACATCTGGTTTGCTTCCACTTTTTAGCTATTATGAAGAATGCTGCTACGAGCACTCATGCGTAAATGTTTATGTGGACATGTGTTTTCATTTCTCTTGGGTATGTATCTGGAAGTGGATGAATTTTTAAGTTAATCTTATTCATAAACTCAAAATGGATTAAAGACCTAAATGTGAGACCTGAAACCATAAAATTATTACAAGAAAACAGAGGCAATAATTTCTTTGAATCAGCCATAAAACATTTTTGTTGATATCTCTCTTCTGGCAAGTAAAACAAAAAAAATTAAATAGAACTACCATATTATCCAGTAATTCCACCACTGGGTATCTACCCAAAGAATATGAAAACACTAATTTGAAAAGATATATGCACCCCTGTATCGTGACATTATCTACAATAGCCAAGATAAGAAAGCAACCCGACTGCCCATCCATAGATGAATGGGTAAAGAAGATATGATATATTTATACAACGGAATATTGCTCAGCCATAAAAAGGAATGAAATCTTGCCATTTACAACAGTATGGATGGACCTAGAAGGCATAATGTTAAATGAAGTAAGTCAGAGAAAGACAAATACCATGACTTCACTCATATGTGGACTTTAAGAAACCAAACAAAGGAAAAAAAGACACCAAAAAAGCCAGACTCTTAATTAAATACAGAGAATAAACTGGTGGTTATTCTCACCTCCTTTCCTTTAGTGCTCTCATTAAAGATATATTAGGACTTTTCTTGTATCCTCTTTATCTCTTGTCCTTCCCCCTTGTACCCCTCCATGCTTCCTTCTGGATATTTCCTTTTGACCTAAAATCTAGTTCAATAAACCTCTCTACACCAGTGTGCTAAGATCTGCTGCTAAACTAATTTTAGTTAGGTTTCAGAATATGTTTGACTCTTTTTCAAATCTGCTATAATTCTTTTTAAATGTTTTCAATTGTGGCTTGAAATTTACAATTTGTCCTTCAACTTGGTATGCATAGTTATTTTTAACTTTCTAAAATAGGCTCCATGCCTAAAATCAGGCGTGAACTCACGACTCTGAAGAGCCAAATGCGCTAACGACTGAGCCATCCAGGTCCCCAAAGAGTTATTTTAAAGTCCATATCTGACATATCTAAAACCTGGAGCACTTGGAGCTCTGTTTTTATTGCTTACTATTTCAGCTGTTTATTGATTTATGTTGTCTTGTATCCTTGTGTGACTGATTACCTTTGATTATAATCTGTACCTTATATCTGAAAAACTGCAGAAATAATTTAAGGCCAACGATAATGATCTAATAGAAAGAATCTTTGTGCAACGAATCTGGGGGTGCTGGCAAACCCTAAGATCATCTTAATCTAATAATGGGGTTTGAGAATTTCCTGGGTCACCCAGATGATTTGAAGCTAGGCTGCAGTCCATGGAAGGGTTTATTTACCTATACTTTTACCCTACTCTTGGGTGTAGTCTTTCATGGTCACAATGCAAAGCAGTGGGGAATCACAAAGGCCCGATTTTTAAAAAAAATTTCATTTCTTTTCAGCGTAACAGAATTCATAGTTTTACACCACAACCAGTGCTCCATGCAATGCGTGCCCTTCATAATACCCACCACCTGGCTCCCCCAACCTCCCACCCCCTGCCCCTTCAAAAACCTCAGGTTTTTTTCAGAGTCTCTCATGGTTCATCTCTCACGATCCATAGTCTCTCATGGTTCATCTCCCCCCCAATTTCCCTCAACTCCCTTCTCCTTTTTTATATTCCTATCCATGTGAGGCTATCAAAGGGCTACACAAGTCTTAGCTGCTACTTCTGAATTGGTAAATGCCTATAGGGCAAAAGCAGACCCAAACGTCAGTCTCATTTCTCTGGATTGTCTTTTCTGAGTTTTAGCTTGATAATGCTTTACTAATTTATCTCTCTGATACCTTCAAACAGATAGTGTTTTATATTTTCTTTAGCTTTCGTAGTTGTTCTCAGCAAAAGGGTCACTCCAATTTATGCAGTCCACCATTATAGGGGGCAGATTTATTACTGCATTTTTTCCTTCCTACTTAAGGCTCCCTGCCTGTAATACTCCTCCATTCCCTAAACTAGCTTCTTCTCATTTACCATGTATCTGTTTACACATTATTTCCTCTGGGCTTAGTCTTTTCTAATCCCGCCGAATAGATGTTTCTCTATTTCTCCCTGTAATAACACATTCCATGCTCAAAGTGCTTTTGGTTTAATTACAGAGCCCAACAGCCCTTAAGGGCAGTCTCACTACGTCTGTGCTCAAATCTGTATCCTCACTGCCCAGGCACAACACCTGGACATTCTACCTCAACAGTGAAGGCAACTGTGCAGTTACAAAGGCATGAAAGAGCAGGAAGTGCAGGCTCTATAGAAAATTAATAAAGAGTTGTTAATTGAGAGAACTAATAAATGAATAATGAAGTGATATAATATGCTCAACTCCTATCAGCCTTTGGGAAAAGAAAATCATGATGCTTTAACTTCTCTTATAACTTCCTATTTTTTAAGTTCAAATTGCTATTAGATGTCAACTACTTTAGGGAAACATTCCTTGAAGTCTACACCAACAACAGTTACTTGCTCCCCATTAATCTAGTGCACACAGTATTAGGAAGGCTTTCTGGAAGAAGCCATGCCTAAAGTAAAATCTTAAGTATGAATAGGATTACTAAGGAAAAGCAGATAAGAGTGTGCCAGGCCAGGGGTATCTTTTATACGCCTCTCTTATTACAACTCTCTTATAGAGGGGCACCTGGGTGGCTCAGTTGGTTAAGTGACTGCCTTCAGCTCAGGTCATGATCCCGGAGTCCCGGGATTGAGTCCCGCATTGGGCTCCCTGCTCTGCAAAGGAGTTTGCTTCTCCCTCTGACCCTCTCCTCTCATGCTCTCTCACCCTCTCTCTCAAGTAAATTAATAAAATCTTTATAAAAAAATTCTCTTACAGAATACCATATTACAATTATCTATTTATACATTGGCCTCACCTAAACTAAGGTCTTGGGGGTCAGAGATTATACTGTGTTGTACTCGCAGTACCTAACACAGAAGCCAGAACTACCATCCTAGTATACACAGGACTAGTATTCAATACATGTTGCTTAAATGAAAAGTTGTTTTGGAAAGCATTTCTGCGTGTGTGTGCTTGCCCTAAACAACGTGCAGGTCACTGCTTCTCTAGATTTCTATCACCTACCTGCTTCCTGGCATAGCTTCAGTTTCTCACTGTTTTATACCAACGCTTATTGTTCCTTATATTCCATTTTCATGCTGCTTTTCAATGTTCCCTAAAAACTACCCACCTAAAGGTTCTATGGCCCATTCCTAGTTCCTCAAATGGCAGAAAATACTATCAATTATAAGTAAACATTCTATATTTTAAGCACAAAATAGGAGATATACTGAATTTAAAAATCAACAAAAAACAAAAGAAACCAGTTTAATGATGGCTGAAGAGGTTTAAAACTGAAAACTCTTAAAACCCATTTTTGTTCTTAGGTGATCAAGTCCTACCAAATGCTACTTGTTTTTTTTTTTTTTTTTAAGATTTTAAAAAATTTCTTTGGCGGGGGGGGGGGGCGCACAAGCAGGGGGAGCAGTAGGCAGAGGGAGAAGCAGACTCCCCACTGAGCAGGGAGCCCCAAAGAGGACTTGATCCCAGAACCCCGGGATCATGACCCAAGCCAAAGGCAGACATTCAACTGACCGAGCCACCCAGACAATCCAAATGCCACTTGTTTTTACAGGCCTTTGGGACTATAATTTAAGAGATCAAACACTGAAAGAAACTCCGACAGACAGGAAAAAGGGGGCAAGTAGAAGATGTGGTGCACTTTACTTTCCAGAAATGAACAGGGTATTTCTCTTTGGAAAAGTGAGGTAGAGGTACCTGTGTGACTCATTGGTTAAGCATCTGACTTTTGATTTTAGCTCAAGTTGCGATCTTAGAGTCCTGGGATCCAGGCATGCATCAGGTTCTGTACTTGGTGGGGCGCCTGCTTGACATTCTCTCTCCCTCTCCCTCTGCCCCCGACTCACCCCAGCTCATGTGCACTCTCTCTAAAATAAATAAATAAATCTTAAAAAAAAAGTGAGGTAAAAAGATGGTTTCCTCCTCCCCATCTGAGCCCTACTAAAAAAGTATCCAACAGCTGAAGTGAGAACTAAGTTCTTGGTGGCATTCATTTATGTTTGCCCTGTGGAGGCTGCAATTTTTCAAAGAAGGTAATTATATCATTTGTCGTAAGTTCTGGCTTTATATCTGTAATTTCAGTGTTTTTTTGACTGCTTCCTCTGCACACTGCTGGGTGAGACAATAACTTACATTTCTGGGGCCGCAGGACTGACTCTGGCCCACCTTGTATCCATGAGGTTGGATGCTGAATTAAAGGATGAGCAGAAAAGAATAAGAAATCAGGTGGAATGCTACGGTGCAATCTTTTGGGACAGCCAGGACATATCCTTGTTAAAGCAAAGGGCATTCTGTAATAGCTATGTCACTGTCTTCGTGATCTAGAAATTTAAAACGTGACTTTGCAAAACTGCAGGTAGAAAAGAAGTGATTTTGCTTTTAGAAGCAGCTGATTTGCATAAATGAAGCATTTTGAAGAAAGGTCTCATTTCCCCAATACATCAGATAGTCAGGTATATGGACAAATTAAAGAGTTTTCATTGCATTACCTTTGCCTGTAAAGAAAGTAGTCTTTGAGGGCGCCTGGGTGGCTCATTCAGTAAGCGTCTACCTTTGGCTCAGGTCAGGATCTCAGGGACTTGGGATTGAGCCCCACATTGGGCTCTCTGCTCAGCGGGGAGCCTGCTTCCTCTCACCCCCCTTGCCTGCCTCTCTATTTGTGATGTCTATTTGTGATCTGTCAAATAAATAAAATCTTTAAAAAAAACAAACAAAAAACCCAAAAAACCCACAACCTTTTCATTGAAAGTGCAACAAGACAGGAAAACAAATGAATATTAATTGGCTTATTTTATGGAGACTTTCTATGTGCCAGGCATAGTGGTAAGTGCTTGTGTGCATTATCTCATTTAGCACACTCAAAATAATAAGGAGGTAGGTATTGCTGTTATGATCTCTGCTTTTCAGATGAAAAATCTGAAATTCAGAGAAATTAAATACCTTTTTCTAAAGTCATACTAGTAAACTCAGTTCACTGGGTCTAAAACTGAAGCTATTTTTTTTTTTTAAAGGAGGTTCCACACCCAGCATGGAGCCCAATGCAGGACCCAAACTCACGACCCTGTGATCAAGACCTCAGCTGATACCAGGAGTCTGGTGTTCAACCAACTGAGCCACCCTGGTACCCCTAAAAAACTGAAGCTTTTAACCAGTTACATTAACACTATTTAAACTTTCCTTTTTGATTTTAATCACTTTTAGAAAACTCCCTACTATTTCAAGATTGGCCCTTTTCTCATTCAGTCTTCTAGAAAAGAGAAAGATGGACTGATTTTGGTAACTGATATGTTCTGAGCCATATTATATTTGTAACAAGATTTATTTTTCTAATTCTTGATTCATCTTCCAATAAAGACTGATCCTTCCTGTGAATACATATGTATACATCAGACAGCTGGACACATTAGGTGCTTTAGGATGTTCAGAATTTCTGAATGCCAATATTCACGATGGCTTCTGCCAAAGCATGAGTCAAAGGAATTCTGAAACGAGAAGATTACTCCCTTATAGGTCATTACTCTGGGGATAACTGCCTAAATCAAAGAGGAAAATACCTGGTCAAACTCATTTATTATCACAACGTAATAATGCTAATTGGCAGCCTCTGAGATAAGTCTAGGGGGAACTCTCCTGACACATCCAATCAAGAGTTCACTATTATTGATTATTTGATAAATAAACCATTTTTATGCTTATTGCTATGCTTGAGATAAGTATTTCAGTCCTGCTTGAGCGTGATTATTTCTCTCAAATTTATTCTGACCCTTGGCATTGCTGATTTCAAGCATGACCCTATTCCTATCTAGAATTAAATTGATTGTAATACAACAGAAAAATTTCAACACTCTACTCAAATTCTATTTTAGAACAATATGATGTTCAAATCCTTTTATAATATAACTCAACTGGAGGCTTTAAAACACTGTTAATGAACTTTCAAAAATGTAGATTCAGAGGCATTATTTACAGCATGGCTTTCAAAGAAGGCTCAAGCATAGGAATCTCTTCACTCTAAGGACTCAAGTTCAGGGTTTCTCATTTTGTGGACTTCTGCATTCTCTCCGAGCAGGTTTAAATAACGGTTTAATACTGCAGGTGATTCATCCCGCTACTCTACTCAATGAACATATACCTCAAAGTTATTAGGAAGTGGGAAACATATCTTTTTAAAAAATTAAACTTTTCTTAATGGTATATTTCCAAGGAAAAAGTACAAAAATAGACAGGAAGGCAATTAACCACAGAAAGTAAGCTGAAAAAAATCCAGATTTTAAAAAGGCTAAAATCCTCTGGGCTTTAGCTCAGAAGGCTAGACTCTGTGGTTGGGAAAAAAGAAAGATACGGGGTGGGGGTCAGTATGCAAGATTTTATAGGCAATGCATTGGGTACACCTGGACTTTAGTCAAATACAAACAATATCAGAACTATATAGAATCCCTCTGAATATGAGACAAAGCCTCCTTTTACAGCAGAGTCATATATTATGTGAGGAATTAGTCACACAATGGTTAAATCAAGTAATCAAAATTACTCTGGAAAATCCCTAATGTATAAACCATCCCTCAGTAAGTTCAATTCAACTAGTTCTTCTGGCAATGGTACAAATCATTTCTTTGGCTGGGCTCCAGATGAAGTAGACATCTTGTAACAGAGTGCCATGTTGTATTAAAAAATATGTTTTTGTTTATTTTGTAAAAAGATTTATTTATTTTAGAGAAAATGTGTGCGTACACACGCACGCGTACATGCATTCAAGTTGGGGGGAGGGGCGGGGGCAACAGAATTCTGAAGCAGTCTCCCCACTGACCACGGTGCCTGATGTGGGGCTCGATCACAGGACCCCGAGATCATGACCTGAGCCAAAATCAAGAGTCGGGTGCTTAACCGGTTTAGCCACCCAGGCGCTCCATGGTGTATTTTTAAACTTTCCAGATTTTTTTTTCTGTTCACAAAGAATTCATCCATGTTGTAGCGTATACTCAAGATCACCTTTTTTCATTGACATATACTACTCCATAAATATACTACATTAATTTATCCATTTTACTGCTGATAGACATTTAGCTTGTTTCCAGTTCGGGATTATAATGAAGTAGGCCACAATGGACACTTGTGTACATATCTTTTGGCAAACATGAGCACACTTTTGTTGTGTAAAGACCTGAGAGTGAAACAGTTAAGCCACAGAGTAAGCATGTGTTCAGCTTTGGTAGCTAAAATAGCAGGTCGCTGTGTTGTATGGAAACAACTTAGCACAGTACCCTTGCCTTATTACTCTTACGCATTTCTTAGTATGCTGTCATTAGTATTTTTCTTTAAAAACATCTACATATGAAACATTTTAAGCACACACACAATTATAGAACCTCTGAGTACCTGTCACCCATATTCAACAGTAACCACTATTTGGCAAATTTACTTCATCTATTCTTCCTCTGCCCCCTTATCTTTGCTGAACTGTTCTGAAGCAAATGCCCAGTAAGTCATTTCTCCCCGACATACTTCAGTTTACATCTCTAAAAAATATCGACACTTTCTTCTTATATAACTAGAATGCCATTATCACATGTAACCATAAAGTGAGTTTAAATATGAGTCTTCTTCATTTATGCTTTGTGAATAGAAGAACTGTTTTGGCTTGTTATTATATCCCCAATGCGTTCCAGCTCTTAGCACATAATCCTACTCAAAAAACAGTTTGAGAATAACTGAAGAGATTTAAGTATAGTCACTGGCACCGAAACCTAGCTACAAAGGTTTAGGTTTCAGAGTACAAAGTTATGGACCATGCTCTAGATCTTGTGGTCATTTATATAAGGAGAAATTTAAAACTGACGGAGAGGTAGCATCACATATTTAGAAATGTCCTCCCCCAACACATAAAATTTACTTAATGAAGCCTATTAAAATATTTACCAGATGTCCCACTAAAATCTATGATGCAAGTTCAAAACAAATCTTACAATTTCTAAGCAGCACAGATGTGTTTTAATAATTAGTTTCCTTAGCTGATTAGCTTTGCAAGGTCAAAATTAGGTCAATTTACACCTAAAAGTACTAAGAGCTGATTTAATACCCAAGAAATGAGTTTGGAACTAGGTTTCAACTGTCAGAGATTTCTAAAAGCCTTGAAAGAAGATTTAAGAACACACTTACAAAGAAATAGGCTCATCTTAAGTTTATTTGTAAGCTATTGGAAAAATTTAAAGCTTAATTAAAAAGTAAAATAAAAACAATACTATGAGTAAGGAATCATTAAAGTTTGAATTTTAAACATTTTAAAGTTTCATTTAATAACATTTGCATTAGCCTTAAAAAAACCTATAAACCAAAGACTCATTTTGGCTCCCTCAAAAGAAATATCAGTGTCTCTCAAATATATCTATCATTTATCAAGTATGTCATTTAAAAAGAGGGAAGAAAACCAAAATGAGAATTGGAAGGTAACATAAAATTTATTTTTTAGTTCAGGGACTGAATTTATGTTCATTTACTTTCCCCAACTTTCAAAAATCTTAAATACATAGGCCCAGATTTTCCACATTGGGCTTTTAAAAACAATGCATGCAGGGATTTCTGCTTCTAGTTAGGATGTAGAGGTTTGCAAAGGATCTTCACATTGATATAACAACAAAAATTAAAAAAACCTTCGCTAAACTAAACAATCATATTTTTCATTAATACCATAGAAGAATTTTGGAGCAAAGAAGTCTAGATTAACTATTTCCAGAGAGCAATGAGCCAGCCAGCCCTTCCTAGTTGAGCAACGAGAAACAGTGGCTTTCATACCTGAGGGCATTTACCCAGTGTTGGGACCCTTGGTGGGAAAAACAGCAAAAAATGCTGTAGGCACAGCACCTAGCTGGAACAAGGAGATCCCAGTCAATTTTTAATGGGCAGGTCTGAGCTAGTATGGTACACTAGAGTCTGGAGAAGCCTGACAGGTAGAACTAGCAAACCCAGAAGGTGGACGAAGCTGGTAGTTGTGCTTCGAAGCAGGCAGAGGTTTTCTTGCAATGCTTAGATCCCCAAGCCAAAATCACCTACAAGCACACAGTTCACTGTCACCATCAACATGACATTACTACTCAACTCTGCCATTTGCCTAGGAGATGAAGTTGTTTCAGGCATCTTAAGAAAACCTGTTTACACGAACAGATCTTTTAACTAATCCCGAGAGAGCAAATGCCTTTTCTTAAGAGAAAGTTCAACTAGACTGTTTACTCTTCAAGATACACTTTGAAACTCAACCTCTCACTGCGTCCACCAATTCTCAACTAGATCATGAGCCATGCCAAATCCACACGAGGACCTTTCCTCCCATTGCCAGCTTCCTGTTTGGTACTGACAGATCCACTGATGATCAGATTTTCCAAACCTCATAAATATCCTGACTTTGTCTTTCTCCCTAAACTTGGCTGTATTTTCACTGTCTTCCCAAGAAACTGTGAGAGAGAGGGGTCTAATCCTGTGCCCCTGGTACCTAGCCCTGACCAAGCTCAATTCTAAATTAGGTAAAAGGTATCAGCCCCTTAAACCTAGCTGCCAGGCAGAGGTAAGTGGAACCCCTTCTAGGGGAAAATATTACCTATTTAATCTGTATTATCCTTTCAAATAATGGCTAGCACAAAATATAAAATTATGAAATATGAGAAGAAAGAGGAAAATATGACCCATAATCAAAAGAAAAAAAGCAACAGGGGTGCGCCTGGCTGGCTCAGTTGGAGGAGTGCACAACCCTTAGTCTCAGGGTTGTGAGTTTGAGCCCCACACTGGGTGTAGAGATTACTTAAGTAAATAAAACTTAAAAAGAAAAAAAAAAAAACCAACAGAGTTGAATCACAGTTGGCTTAGGGAAGTAGCAAATAGATCTTAAAAGAGTGATTATAAATATGTTTAGAAATTTAGATAAAAAGAATGAGCAAACTGGTTTTAAAAAGAAAGAAAGAATGATAACTCAAAAAATGAAAACAGAAATTATGGAACTGAAAAGCATGATATTTAACATGAAAGTATTTAGTGGCTATCTTAACAGCAGAAAGACTGCAGATGAGGAAAAAAAAACAGTGAATTAAATAATAGGTAAACAGAAATTATCCCAAAGTGAACTTCTTAAATGGCTACTATACTTCAGTCTTTTCCTTCAACCTTTTTATCCTTGGAATCAGGTTTCCTCATTTAAAATAAAATCTTCTGGGGGGAGGCAAAGTGTTTTTTTCTTCCTCATAGAATCTTGGCTATAGAATTTAATTACCAACTACAATATTTCCTCCAGAAAATATCTCTTTTGTGTTCCCGTTCCCAAACCACTCTGTGTATACATCTATACTCATAATTTTATATTCATACTGAAATTTTCTTAGCCCCTGTCTCCTGTCACTTAAGTGCCTTTTCAGGACAGAGAACAGGGGTGTGTGTGTGTGTGTGTGTGTGTGTGTGTTGCACGTGCGCACCTTGGTACATAGATTTCAGACAGGTGCCTGGGACATAGTCAGTATTTAATATTTGTTTAACTGAAAAATCTGTTAATATAAATTCTTATATTAATGATTTTAAAGTTATGATAAAAATTAAAAACCTCTCAATGCCACCATACTCATATTAGTGTACTTTGATAAAATACAGAACACTTTACTGTAAGAGGTTTTTAAATACAAATATAAAAAAAAGTCTGCTGGTTTTTATTTACTACAATGGCTCATCTTTAATTTAGCAACTGTAGTAAAAGAAAAATGCCTAGGAAAAATATTGTTCTTTGTTAAATGACGTTTAGAAATATATTAAGGGAAGTTTATGCAAACTGAACATTGTTGTACCAGTCATTGTTAGTGCACGCTAGCAGAGATGTAGAATAAAAGAAAATATAATGCTGCAATTAACATATAAAAATGACTGCTCTAAGAGTTAATGTATCAAATAAAAAATCTTTACATGTCATACATACAAGATTTATACATGTAATCTGATAAAATCATCTTAAATATTTTCCTTTTTAAAGTAAACAGCTCATTTGTTACATAAAAGGCAGTATGAAGAGTCATTCAATGCATATGCTTGCCTATATCTTTATGGAGCTTATACACACAGATGCCAGTATAAACCCTACTGGAACACAAAGGGAGAATATTACACAATTGCATAAATGACAAAAATACACTAGAACTCACAAAATAGAACATATTAGTTCTAAGTTGTATGGCTTTAAACCACTTCCTTTTGAACACTTGTAAACTTTCCATATAATAATGGACTTGATTGCTCATTTACTGCAATGTTAGGCAGCCTGTTGTGATAGTCAGATGCTAACATAATTCATACCTCATCATAAAAGCAAAGGCAATTTGATCTAAACTTTCAATAATGTAAGATACATAAAAAATGTTAAAAAATTGCTATGTATGTGCTACTAGTCATTGGAAAATTATCCTTTAACCAAGATCCAAGATACATATGACTATCATAACCTGTTAAATTCCCAAAAACATAAAAAAGTTTGTTAATGCAAAAACACTACATTAAAAATGCTATCGAATTTCTTCTGTGGTGTGTGTATGTGCCTGTGTGTGTTGGTGGTGAACACTGCAAAGAAAAGATGTTTTATTAAAGGTTCTAACAAACTTGAGAGAGCCATCTAAAAACACTATCAGTCTACAGCACACATGCTTTTGAAATTAAATGCAAAGGGGGTGTTCTTAGCATCTTGTTACTTTGAAAAATCCAATTTCCTCTAATATTTTAATTAGGCTACAAATTTAGAATCTCATTAGAAATAAATGGTTATGCATATATTTAAAATGGGCTTAACTACTCAGAGAAATCATCCATCTTACTTTTTGGCTATGCATTCAAGTTTTAAGCAGGAGGATTTTAGTATTTTTTAATATATTTGAAGGTTTGTACTCAGCAGTAGAAAAGCAGATACTTTTTTCTTTACCCTATCTAAAGAAGCCATACCTCTTCCTCCCCAAAGTAACTTTTCCCATCTCTTTGGCAGGTACTGCTTTTTTTTTTTTTTTAAGTATTTTCACTAATTCTTCTTTCACTATAAAGGAGAAACAAAGTTCCAATTAGGCACTCATCCTTTTTAATACCTTTGTTGTGGATTATTCCCAAGTAACCAGGCAAATAATCTATCTATTCAAAAGTAGCCTTAGAGACTAGGCTTGTATAATAGCTCCAGATGGTTGGTAGCAGAAGAGTGTACGGAGTTGGCACCACCTCAAAGAGCAAAAGATAGTTGGAATAGATATGGATGGATAGTTGGACTCACAAATAATTAAACTGTAATAAAGGCATTACAGGCCACAAACCCTTATTCATGCCAGGCTCATGTTAGGGTAAGCATGCTGGGAAGGAAAGAAAGTTCTTAAGACATGTAGATGCTTGACCAAATGACAAAAAATACACTCTGAAAATATGAAGAAAAAAATTTTTTGAAGATCTACTTTTTCTCTGCAACAAAGAGGATGGGCTATGTCACTTATTTTATCATATAAATCTGTTAGCCCTTTCTCTGAGAAAGAGCGTATTTTGATCACACACTCTCTCTCCCTACCAACAACTGCTAGACTATTGGCTGAGAATCACATTTTTCAGACCTGTTTCATATGCAACATATTTCAGATTTTTCAGATCTGTTTCAAATGCAACAGGCTACCTCTCTTTTTCCACACCTCAAATATCTCATTCATAAGTTTCTGTATCTTCCTTTAATAGTCTGTACAATCCTACCAAAGTTGTTTTTTAGGGGGGTCAGGATATTTCACAAGCAAGGCACAGTGATTTATTTTTCTTCATCCAAAAAATGGGAATATTAGTACCTACTTCAAATGGTTATTAAGAAGACTAAATGAAAAAAAAGAAGATGACGACTAAATGAAATAATCATTTAAAAATGATCAGCACATTGTATGGCATGCAAGTGTTCAATGACTAAGACATTATCACCAAGATAATTTTTATTGACAAATTATTTGACAGAATAATCTCAGAAGGGTTAAAATTGAATAAGTACTAAAATTTCTGTGTTCAGTACCTGGCATGTATCCAATAAATATGGTTTGAAACTATACATTCCTCTCAAAGGTGATTACAGGAGTATGTTCTTCAGCAGTGATCAGACTTATATACAAGTCCACTTCAACCTTCTGCCACCTCCTACCTAAACACCAGACTTACCTTGTTTCCAGCTTTTATACTGAAATCATTCAGGCATGCTGGGAATAAAAATATAAATCTAAAAGGCTCTTTAAAGAAATAAGGTAATATAACAGTTTCTTTTGGATTCATTTTTCTTACAGAACTCTATAGGGGAACAAATGCAGCAAGTACCTACTTGATATGTTCTTTAATACAAAAAATTTCTCTTATACTTTTTGTGTTAAACAGACTTTATGAGATTTTTTGTTTTATTTCAATTTTTTTCTTTTAAATATACAGAGTCAAACCAAGATCATTAAAGGGTAAGTACAATTTACTTCAACAAAAAACTTCTTGTACTCTATGTCATGTAACAGGAATAGAAAATAATTCTATACATGCACTGTCAAACTCTTCTGTAGCACAACACTACTGCAGCTAAAACTGTTCCCTAAGACTTTTTAATCACTAGTGTACAACCTGACCTATGTGCTGCCAGAGGTGTGGAATGAAGATCTGGATGGAGGAACTGGACAGCATGACCTGGGCAGGAGGTATAGGAACAGGATGGGAGTGAAGAGCTCTGCTAATCTGGGTTCATCAATGGGGCCTACCACTCGCCGAGAGGGCCGGGGCTCTCGGGTTTACAGGGCCTGCAGTGGTACAGGCCTGCTTTGTGGCCAACCTAGTTCTAAGATGTGGTTTGAGAGTATTTTGTCTATTCCTTTAGCTCTCCCAGAGTGTCTGGAATTATGTTGCTTAACTCTTCAGTAAATCACCTTTTGCTTTAACAAGCTGATTTGGACTTTATTGTCTAAAACTAAGAACCCTGACCAATAACCCCCAAAATAAAGAACATTTCCAAAAAACTCAGTAAATTCCTCTATCTACATAAAGCTAAAAAATATCCACAGCTAAAAACAGCTTTTCAAGTCTTCACTACAGTTTTACATTTGCTCTCTTCTGATTCATGTGAAGGACACGGAAAGACGACCTGAAATAATATTACTTAATAATACTGGTAATATGCCAATTTCTATCTAAGAATTCCCTTATAGATCAATCAACTGTTATTAATCAAGAGGTCTTTTTTTAACTCTCAAGGATTACTAACATCAAACACAGAGCTCAACTCTAAGACTTAAAACCTTTAGTCTGTAATTTCAATCGAACAAATTATTTCAGTTATTATAAAGGACAACTGGAAAATCTGGGAGAAATGAATGGGAAGAATGAAATTTTGTTTTTATCAGTTAAACAAATATAATGGGTATCCCCAAATAAAATTAAAAATCTGGGATCTGGATAGCTACTTCTTAAAAACTGTAAAAATTTCAATGAAAAGAATCCCTCAAAACATCAAAGCACACTGTTACACTCACTTGATAAAAATAATTATTAGATCTAAATGAACAGAAACAATTTTTAAGAAGTCATAAAATCTTTTGTATGTCTGTCTTTTAAAGTCAGGTTCAAGAGTGAAAGTCAACATGCCTATAATCTGTTTCACACAGTTATAGATTATACAGTTTTCAGCAAAATTTTAATTTTGAAGGTACAATTAGTATTTCAAAAACTATACAATTAATTTTTAATGTAAATATTTGTGTCAATACCACTTACGTAAATTCATACTTTCTTAAGTAAAGGCTCACATTTTATTAACATTTTGAGTCTCCTGGTAAAAAATATTATCTTAGTATTAATAAACATTTAGAAAATATTTAAGAAAAAAATTAATATATTTTAATAACCTAACATTTTTGGCTACTTTGTAGGTGTTTCCACATATATTAATTCATTAATCTGTGTAACTAGTCTACAAGACAGAAATTATTACTATTTCTCTTAAAGCAGTTGATTAGTCTGAGGTATAGGTTACCTAAGTAACTTGAGCAAAGTAAGGAACTAGTGAGTGCCAGAACCAAATGGGAATCCAGACTAACTTTCCTAAATGCCCATTACACCAGGATGCTTCTTTAAAGAAAGGTAAATCACTATTTCTTTCTTATATTTTATAGAGGAATATAAAATATTATACCAAATGAACATATTTTACTTCCATCTATATTGAGTGTTAAGAGTTATCAGGAGGTGTAGGACATGAACTTGTCTATGAAGATAAAGATGAGTGCTCTCAATTAGTTACATGAGAGGCAATAAGAAGACTCTAAAGAAAAATCATTGCAAAGATGGTGTCCTAGTACTTTCTCCTCTCAACTAAACTAACTTTTTTGAAGTCTACTGACCCATCAAAACAGATCTGTTCAATAGCCTAACAAAGGCAAAGATAGACTGTCGAAGGCAATAGTCTTTTTCATTCATCACAGGTCCGGTAATTAATTCATTAGCCTGCCCATCAACTGCACTGCTAGTGAGATTTGTGAAAGGAGATGAAACCGCTTACCGTGCACATGGATGTCTTTGTAATTTGCAGGGTAAAATCTGAAGAAAACTCCAAAGCTGAGACAGATGTTGTATGGCAATCTATTTGCTACCCATTAAGAAAGAGTGGAAGGAAGAATTTAGTAAAAATAGTGAAAACAAACCCAAAACCAAACAGATAAATATTTCTTTATGCAAAAAGGGTTACTGTAAACCAATGGTTTGCAAAGTTTAATCATTGGAAACTCACTTCTGGGGTTGGTTTTTTTTTTCCCCCTCTTTTTTTTTCTGGGGTTGTTTTCAAATTTAAAGGCTACTAGCACTATCGTTTAATTTTTGTATAAACCAAATGAGTATTTTTTTACTTAGACTTCTTGTAAGAACACTATATATCAAATCATGGCTCTGATGTGCTAGAGTGTTTCTAAGATACACTAAGACATCTTCAAATAAAATTCTTTTCTTGTTTTCCAACTAAAATAATTTTGTATACCATTAGTGGTACACATTTGCTATAAATTAAACATGATAAGAGTCAACATTTTTATAGGAAATGCCAACTTGAAAACAAAGGCTAATGAAAAGGATAAGGTATTTTAGAATTCCTTTTTGTAACTGCATTTGAAGAAAAGTTTGTTAGATATTAGGAAAAACCGTAGATAAAATTAAAGAGCCAAACCAAGAAAGAAGATTCAACTCAGGAAAACAATGGCCAAAGAGCCTTATCTTCCTGTTCTGCCCTGGTTCAACTCCTTCTTCACTTCACTTTGGATAGCAGGGAGGTCATGAAGGCCTGACTTGCCATGAGTAGATTATGACACAGCATACACAATTCATAGGACTATGTACTTGAGCCATTACCCTCTTTTAAATTGCTTGAGAAAATTTTAAAGAAGTTACAGTGTGGTTGAGTTTTATTTATAGAGCACTGTGGAACATGGAACAAAACACATTTACCCAAACAAACAAGTAAATAAATACTGCTAATGTTTAAAAAAAAGAGAAAGAGTATGTGTACTTTCTGAACATCTTTGTTATTAGTCTAAAATCTTCTATTTCAACTATTTACTCAAATAAGTTTTGAGCATTAAACAGAGAGAGCACTATAGAGAAAAATCAGTCCCTCCCCCCCACTACCCTCCTCTTTCTGCACAGCCTTGAGGCTGAGTTGGCTGGAACTGTACACTCCTACCCAGAATCAAGGAATGCAAATAAATCTCTTATTATCAGCGTACCACAGGATTCAACAGTACTGTAATCATTAACCAGGCTATAGTTTTTTCTTAAAAGCTAAATGCAATTTTAATCAGCTTGCTCTTGTTGAGAAACTTTTTAAGTTTATTAGATTATGCCAACTTTAAATATTTTATCTATGAAGAAAATTAACAAATATTTATTGAATATCCATTCTATGTAGAGAACAATTATTGATGCTATGAAAGTGTGACTACAAATATCAGACAATGCTCTGAACCTAAAACTGAACAAACCATATTTATCTAATTAAAACAGACAGATTAAGGATTTTATAAGAAAAGCAATGACTTTTCACTGCAAAGTTATTATTTAACCTATGTAAATTTAACACAGCAAAATTCACAATAAAACTAAAGAGTAACATGATGAACGGTAAGATTTTAAAACACAAAAGGAATTTTGTGAAATCTGAACAGAGTAGGGCTTCAGCTTCATAGGCAAATTCAGTGTAATTACTTAATCTGAAAAGGTGGAAGAGATTTGAACGTGAGATGTTAAACTGCATAGAACATACGACATGAATGAATAATCTCACTGTAAATGAGAAACTAGAATAAGGCCACGGAGGTGATGATGAAGCATAAATGATAATACAGCAGGACTTTTCACCTTCAAACCCCTCAGAGTAAGCAACTGCGATATACAAAGATAAGTGATTCCAACGGATGATACAGTCAACTGGTAAATACTATAACCTCAAGGTACATTAGGCTGGTTAATATTGGAAGGATAACCACCGTTTTGAAAGCCCATATATAATATCAATATGTTAATTTCAATACTGAATTCATAAATGAAAACTGATAAAAATGGCAATTCTGTTAAAATACAATTGGTAAAAACACCTACCTTAATACTACAAGCATCTGAAATAAGAGTCTTTGGATCTAAAACTTCCACAACAGCTTCTGGAATAACTGCTTTCTTCATACAGGACATGTTGAAGCCATACACGTTATCCCAAAAAGCAATTCTATCGGCATGTTTATTCATATCACTTACTGCCACAAGGCTGATAGTGCAAATATCAGGGTAGACTGTAACAGATGAAATTCCCAACAATTTATCATTATCTCCCTTTGTGGCAAAGTATACTTTTTTTTAAAGGCTAAATATAAATCCTAAAATCATCAGTATGAATTATTAGCAATTCATTACTAGTAGTGGAGGATTAACACAGATATAGATCAGGGAAAATACCCAAGTTCTACCTTGTAGCCTCTTTAAAAAAAAAAGATTTCCATTATGGTGATGGCAAGACTAAAATAAGGATTTCAATGATGGGTTCTTATTACAATAATTAAAACAAGAGAGCATAATCAAATAAACCAGAAATGAACATATTTGCTAATATTAAACTTACAATATGCTAACTTTACAAAGATACTAAATCTTTATACATTACTCTGAAACATGTAGAAAGAGACAAATCATTTAAAAAGGGGCAATTACGGGACACCTGGATGGCTCAGTGGGTTAAGCGGCTGCCTTCGGCTCAGGTCATGATCCCAGCGTCCTGGGATCGAGTCCCACATCAGGCTCCTTGCTCGGCAGGGAGCCTGCTTCTCCCTCTGCCTCTGCCTGCCACTCTGTCTGCTTGTGCTCGCTCTCTCTCGCTCTTTCTCTCCGACAAATAAATAAATAAAATCTTTAAAAAAAAAGGGGGGGGCAATTACTGGTGATGTAATAAATAGTAAGAAAGGGGAGGTAGAAGATACTGAGGGAGCTCACAGCAAAAAGAGCTAATTCAGATATGGCTATAGCAGAGGTGCAGGATAGTATATAAAAACTGAAGACCACATGAATTAGGAGCAGGGAGGGAGGGAGTGTTCTAGGCAGAGTGAGCAGCGTGCATATGGGGTCACAATTAATATACACTCCAATTTAAGAGAATGAGATATAAGACTACAAAGGTAAGCAGGGAGCAAAGAAAACATGGCTGGATTGACCATGTTAGTAAACTGGATCTTATTCTAAGACTAACAACAAGCCTGTGAACAATCTTACACAGGATTACAACCTGATCAGATTTTGGTTTTGGAAAAGCCAGATTGAATACAATGTGGAGAATGAATGGAAAGATGCATGATTAAGACAAAGACAAAATAAGAGATAGTTGTAATAACCCCGGTGATCTGTGAAGTAGAGTGATGGCTGGGGGAAAGGAAAGGGGGAGATATAAACAGCTGACCCTTGAACAACACAGGTTCACTTACACATGGATTTTTTTTGGATAAATACAGTACAGTACTGTAAATGTATTTTCTCTTAGGATTGTATTAATAGCATCTTTTCTCTAGCTTACTTTATTGGAAGAATACAGTATATAATACATATACAAAATGTAATGATCAACTCTTTGTTATTGTTAAGGCTCCCAATCAACAGTAGGCTATTAGTAGTAAGTTTTGGGGGAGTCAAAAGTTACAGATTTTTGACCACACAGAGGGTGGGGCAGTTGATGCCCCTAACTCCTATATTGTTCAAGGGATATTTAGAAGGAAGAACTCACAGGATTGGCTGGCTGTGGAGGTAATGAAGGGGGAAGAGTCAAGGACAACAGTTTTTAGCTTTAGCAGTGGGGCAGATCTTGGTACTACCCTTACATTAGGGAATAACTAAGGGCAGATTCAAGAGGAACAAAAGAGTTCAGTGCTTATGGGACAAATGGGTAAAAATATCCAATAAGCAGCTAAATAAACAGGACTGAAATTTAAGAGATGATCTGGGTTCAAGATATAAATTTGGGACGATGATCATATGAATGGAAATGTGAGTTATAGGAGCTCATGAGGTCATGTAGGGAGAGTACATAATGAGTACTAGAATTTAAAGGTTGTATAAAAGGAAAGGAGGCTGATAATAAATGGCTGAGAAGCTGGGGCTACCTAAGCAAGAAGAAAATCAGGAGAGTACGAAGAGAGGTGATGGAAGAGAATGATTCAGGAATAAACTATTCTAATAACAACGGTAAAAAGTATGGCACTAAATTAAAAAAAAATATTGGGGGTACCTGGGTGGCTCAGGTCATGATCCTGGGGTCCTGGGGTGGAGTACCACATCAGGTTCCCTGATCAGTGGGGAGCCTGTTTCTCTCTCTCCCTCTGCTTCCCCCCACCACCTGTGTTCTCTCTTGCTCACACTGCTCTCACAAATAAATAAATAAAAATAAAATTAAAAAATATTTTTCTCTGACAAATAAATAACAAAATTAACTTTGTCCTTCAAATAAAATTCAGGGGACTCATATATTAAAATAGAAATCACATTTTCTTATATCAATAAACTGAAAGCAAGTATAGATGTATCAAAGAAATGCAAAAAAGAAATAATTTCATGATTACTAACTAGTTTTTACACTTAAACAGCAGAGAAATAAGCCTCCCCTTCCTCCAAACTTTGTTTCTATCCACGGCCTTCGGAATTTGTTATTCAATAAATACTGATAGCAGTATTATACTGATAGCAGTACTAAACTGTCTTCCTAATAAAGCCCATGATAAGATCTGTTGGCATCAAAGCGATTGCTCCTTTCAAGCCTGATGTGTGAGACACCCAGAAAAAATACTTGGTGCTGTGTCATGATAAGAAGTTTCTCAAGTCCTGCCTAAGGGGCATGTGAGGCAGATGTGATCAGTGCACTGGGCTACAGCACTGGGTACTGGGCTACCATGGACTGTTGAGTTACTTCTACTGTCCTCCTCTTCCACACACATGGTTAGGTTTCCTGACTGTTTAAATTCCTGACTAATACAAATTCTTCAAGGTATCTGATTTGTTGCTGACTATGCTGAGCCAGCAAGAGCATTAGCTACAGGAAAGCATGTTTAGTTTAGTTTTTTTTTTTTTTTTTAAGATTTTGTTTATTTGACATAGAGACAGTGAGAAGCGGAACATAAGCAGGGGCGGGGTAGGAGAGGGAGAAGCAGGCTTCCCGCTGAGCAGGGAGCCGAATGCGGGGCTCAATCCTAGGACCCTGGGATCATTACCCAAGGCAAAGGCAAACACTGAACGGCTAAGCCACCCAGGTGCCCTGCATGTTTAGTTTCTTAAACCAGATCCTTTGGTGAGAAACACTGAAGCAGAAACAGAATTCTTTTTTTTTTTTTTTAAGATTTTTTATTTTTATTTATTTGACAGACAGACAGATCACAATTTGACAGACAGAGAGGCAGGCAGAGAGAGAGGGGGAAGCAGGCTCCCTGCTGAGCAGAGAGCCCGACGTGGGGCTCGATCCCAGAACCCTGGGATCATGACCTGAGCTGAAGACAGAGGCTTAATCAACTGAGCCACCTAGGCGCCCCCAGAAACAGAATTCTAAAGTAATTTTGGATATTTGGCAACTTCTAGCTATCTTTTGTTGGACTTAATATGACAACCATACAAGTTTCACACATTTTGCCCTGTAATTCCATCCTTAAAGACGAATATAGTTAGGGTACAGATCAGGGATCAGCAAACATTTTCTGTAAAGTAACTATTTCAGGTTTTGTGGGCCATATGGTCTTCGTTGAAACTATTTATCTTTGCTGCTAGAACTGTGAAATCAGCCACAGACAATAAATAAATAAACAGGCTTGGCTATGTTCCAATAAAACTTTATCTACAAAAACAGGCAGCAGGCCAGATATGGACAGCCCTGATATGGACAAGGGAGAAATGCATGAGGGAGGTCATTATCAGAGCCACCATATTGTGCTACTTCAGGGAATGCCATTCACACTATGGTCTATGGGAAATTGAGTATCCTTCCGAGTCATGTAGTGCACAGACATTCAAATTAGTTCTTCTATTTCAGATATTATTAAAAATCTTTGTGAAAAATTTAAAATATCATTAGTCCCTATATCAAGGGGTGGCAAACAATGGCCCATGGGTCAGATTCAGCCCCTGCTTGTTGGACTGGACCCTGCTTGTTGCAACTGGAACATTGCCACCCCTCATTTATTTACCTATGGTTTATGGCTATTTCTAGAGGCAAAACCGAGTATTTGGAACAGAGACTGGAGGGCTTACAAAGCTGAAAATATTTATTGTCTGGCCTTTGTAGAAAAAGTTTGCTGACCTCTGGCTCTGTATCATGCATTATGATATACTAGTAATATTAGCAAGAAATAAGGATAACATTTTCATAAGGAAAAAATGCAATTTACTAAGATAAATTTAAATAACTTTAAAAATAGCTTGGTAATAAGTAGAAACAAACAAAAGAGAATCTGACTTTACTTCTTCTAGGGTTGAGGTATATTTTTCAAGTAATTACATTTCACAAAGATACAGAAAATCATGGTTTATTTGTTAGCATTTAGAAATGAAATTATTTTTTATCTTTGTTACTAAGAAGTATGAATATTCATAAAGGACCTGGAATCAGTATTATAAGTCAGTTTAGTTCCATATCCACCTCATCACAGCTGGCTAAAATTTTTGGCCACCTGCCAGAATCCTGACTAACCCTTTACTTTCACATTCTGACACATTTGTCATTTGATTTTTTTCAGATAGAAGCATAATTGAATAATTATTCCTTTTTGTAGGTGAAATTAACAAAGTGCTGATTGGACAAAGCACCCTCTTAACAGACCATTTATAAATTCATGGCTTTGACATCTGTGTCCTTCTCGATTCACTGCCCAGAATTCATTTGTCACTAGAACAGCTCACATGGTGAATAGATAAAGATGGGAAATCCTTTATCCCTTAGAAATGCCTCACAAACTTTGGGACACTAAAGGGTAAGACTGAGATGCATAAAGAAATAATTCCTGGTAAGCACTGGCATCACTGCATGTACATAAATAACCAGAGAGTAAAAAGGTTTAGAATAAAAGGAGATAATAAGTCAAAATAAACTATTCTTTTCACAACACATGTCAACAATATGGAGAAGGATTTTAAACAGTCAATGACAAAATGATTGATATGTATAAAGGGAAGTATACTACTAAGCTACTAAATCAGCAAACATTCTGAAGTTGAATAAGCTTAAAAGTCAATTTCCAATTTATATAATAAGGATATCTTCAAAAAATTCTTATTTGTAAATTGGAAACATTTTCCCATCATTAACGTATAAACAGTGACTAGGCCCAGCTTAGCTAGCTGCAATATACACTGAAAAACAGTGAAAAATGATGCTACTACAATATCCCTGAACAAAACAAAAATAACAAATGTGGAAAAACACAGATCTGAAGATGAGAAAGTAGTGAATTATGGAAATACTAAAGGAAATCTCCAAGCACTATGAACGATGAGCAGTGACTGATTACACTTAGATAAACTGTGTGAAAGTCAAGTCATAATAGCATGATGCTTAAATTAATTTTAAAACTTATATAAAGTATAAACCTAACACTAATCTCATTTTACTAGCTATAGCTCATTTCACTGTAAATCTGTAGTTTACCAGATGTAACTCAGGAAGAGAAATAACCATTTTGAGCAATCATTTCAAACATCTAATGATTTTGATTCTATAAAGCTAGATTATAATCCTCATTTTACAGATAAGAAAGCTGAAAGTAACTTGCCCAATTACCAGTCTTAATCAGCTAACTAGATAACTAGTTATCTGACAAAGCAGCGATTCAACATAAGGTCTACCCACAAAGTCTATATGCTTTCCATTATGCATGATGCTACATTTTATGCTTTTCAAATAGAAGAAGGAGAAAGAGGAGCCTCACTCCCTCCAGGTAAATGGGCACTCGTTAACAGAGAAAGAGGAGGGTGAAGGGGGTTGAGAAAGACTGGAGATTAAAAAAATGTCAGGACAAAGTGAGGAAATGGAAACATTTAGCTTTACTTATTACAGCTGAGTTAGGGAAGGAGATCATGGTGCAAAAAGAAAAACTAAAAAGGAAAGCAACCAAGTAGAAATGAGGGAGCACTAAGTAAGCTGTACAATTCAGCTTTCTACATAAAGAATATCAAGGAAGGCATAGAAGCAAATGGGGACTTCATAACATACATCAGGTTTCCAGTGCAAATTCCAATGCAGAACTGTGGACAGAGACAGAAGTACTGGTGAAGCATATACTCCTGCCACTCTATTTTGCTGCCCCCTTCTGAACCATTTGTGAAATTCTCTATGTTAACAAGGCAGGGCCTACCTCCTCTATTGAGGCTGAAAATGACAGAAGCTTCCTTTTGCTCGCTCCCTTGTAAGTTAGGCATACACATATGACCTACATCCACCAATAATAAGCATCTAAAGTTCTGGGTACTTCTCAGAGGCAGCAATGCCTACTGTTGGTAAGATGAGCAATGTCATATGTCATCTAGTGCCCAATATTAGGGTAGTGGAATCACTTCTAACGGGGTCCTGTAACGTAACTTTAAACATTATTCCTGGCTGCATAGACTTCCAGCCCGGTTTTCTAGTTATCACAAGAACCTAAAAACCTACCCTGCCTATCCTTTTAATAAAGTCCTGCTCTGTTGAATAGCCAAGGTAGATTTCTATTTCTTCCAACAGTAACCTCGAGTGATACAAAGGTAAATGTGTATTTTAAATAAATTCTTAAAAAAACCAAATGAATACATTCTTTTTTTTTTTTTAAAGATTTTATTTATTTATTTGACAGAGAGAGAGAGATCACACGTAGACAGAGAGGCAGGCAGAGGCAGGGGTGGGGTGGGGGAGCAGGCCCCCTGCTGAGCAGAGAGCCTGTTGCGGGGCTCAATACCAGGACCCTGAGATCCAAATGAACACATTCTTAAAAGAGGACTCTCCCGGGACGTCTGGGTGGCTCAGTTGGTTAAGCGGCTGCCTTCAGCTCAGGTCATGATCCCAGCGTCCTGGGATCAAGTCTCGCATCAGGCTCCTTGCTCAGCGGGGAGCCTGCTTCTCCCTCTGCCTCTGCCTGCCACTGCTCCCTCTCTCGCTCTCTCTCTCTCTGACAAATAAATAAAATCTTTTTTTTTAAAAGATTTTATTTATTTATTTGACAGAGAGAGATCACAAGTAGACAGAGAGGCAGGCAGAGAGAGAGGGGGAGAAGCAGGCTCCCTGTTGAGCAGAGAGCCCGATGTGGGGCTCGATCCCAGGACCCTGAGATCATGACCTGAGCCGAAGGCAGAGGCTTTAACACACTGAGTCACCCAGGTGCCCCGAAATAAATAAAATCTTAAAAAAAAAAAAAAAAAAAAAGAGGACTCTCTCCCTACATTTTGGTTCAAAAGGATCTGATGTGGGGCCTGAACATCCATATTTTTAACAAAAGGCCCCAGAAATTTCAATGGTCTGTCAAGATCAGAAAACTGTAAGTTAGGAACTGACTGCCTTGGTAATTATGCATTGTATTGGACACAGTCCTCAACTTCATAACCTTGATAATTACAACTCAAAGATGTATATTCTGAAGAACCCCAGAAAAAAATGTGAGTCTAGTTTTGTGAGGGAGAGAAACTTTTCATTTTGCTTGTAATGAAAGGCAATACAAACAACATTCTTTTCTAGTAATGTGGAAGAAGATATCTCCCTTCATGAGCTCCTAAATTTTCTATGCAACAATTATGATTTTACAAAACTATTACCAGTTCTAAGGATGTTTCAAAGAAATGAATCATTTCTATGTGCCCCTATCTGACCACAATTTTAATCTGACCCATTCCTGAGAATGTCAACCCTGATTACTTGATGAAGGTGGACGCTGCTAGGCTTCTAAGCTGAAATTTAGTCTTTTGTAATTAGCAGTTATTTTGTGGGGTGGTTCTCAAAAACTAGGTAAACATTCCATTCTTAATCAAACTTTCAGATTATTCATTTATTTATTTATATCTCAATGGACTTGTTTCCTATTTTATTCAAAGAGTTATAGCACCTCTTTTCCCCCAAATTAAAGGAAGAAAGTATGGAATGGTAGAAGTAAAAAACTGTCTCTATTTGCAAACAACATGACTGGTCACATAGAAGAGCCTAAGGAATTAATAAAACAACTCCTTGAACTATCAGGTAAACTTAGCAAGGTCACAAGATACAAGGTTAATAAACAAAAATCAATTGTATTTTTATACTAGCAGTAGTCAACTGAATGAAATTTAAAACTTTCCACTTGTAAAAATGACCAAAAAAATTAAATACTTAAGAATAAACTTAACAGCGGTGTCTAGGTGGCTCAGTTGGTTGAGCGTCTGACTCTTGATTTCAGCACAGGTCACAATTTAAGGGTGGTGAGACTGAGCCCTGCGAAGAACTCCGTGCTCAGTGCGGAGTCAGCTCAAGATTCTCCTAGGCACCCCTTCCCCCACTCATGCACACATAACACACACACTCTCTCTCTCAAATAAATATAATTTTTAATAAAGAATAAACTTAACAGAAGATGTACAAGATCTCTACATTGCAAGTTACAAAACAGTGCCAAGAGAAATTAAAGGCTTTAAAAAATGAAAGGATATATTATGTTCATGGTTTAGAAGACTTCATACATTGTTAAGATGCTAACTATTCTCAAGCTGATCTATTCATTCAAGCCAATCCTATCTTAATTCTAGCAATCTTTTTAAAATTGATAGACTGATAGATTCAAAACTGGTAAGATTCTAAAATTTATTTAAAAAAAACCACATACACGCATATACACACACACAGACCAAACTGCCAAAGCAAATTACAGTAATTAAGACAGTATGGTATTGATGAAAAAAGAGACTTACAGATCAAATGAACAGAATACAAAAACATACCCAAACATATATGGCCAATTAATTTTCAACAAAGATGCCACACAATTTATGGGAAAGGATAATCATTTCAACAAAAAGTGCTGAAAAATATTAACATATATCCTTACCTCACATCACACACAAAATTAATTTGAAATGCACCACAGACCTTAATGTCAAAGCTGCAACGTCAAGAAAAACACAGGAGTATTCAGTGTAACCTTGAATAAGAATCCTCAGATTGGACATTTTTCTTAAGAGGACAGAGACTGAGCACATTTTTAAGAGTCATCTGTATTCCTTTTCTGTGAGCTGCCATTCAATTCTCTGCCCAATATTCTATTGGGTTTGTGGTCTTATTTGTAGGATATTAAGGAAATTAGCTTTTTGTTGGTGACAGGAATTGAAAAGTTTTTCAGTCTGCACTTTGTCATGTGACTTTGCATATGGCATATGCTGCCATTTAGAAATTTATTTATATAATCAAATATATCAATCTTTCTTCTAATAAAGGCATCTGAATCTAAGTTCTTGTTTAGAAAGCCACACTTCCCAAGTTTATAAAGAAATACACCTATGTCTCCTCCTAGTATTTTTATTTTTTCTGCATTTAACCTTGGCTCATGTAATATTTACACTGTGTGCATTTTTTACTTTATAATTTATTGTTTCCTTTTAAAAAATATTTTATTAATTTATTTGACAAAGAGAGAGAATGAGCAAACACACACAATCAGAGGGAGCAGCAAATGAAGAGGGAAAAACAGACTTCCTGCTGAGCAGGGAGCTTTACACAGGGCAACTCAGGGCTCAATCTCAGGAGCCTGAGACCATGGCTGATGCTTAACAACTGAACCACCCAGGCGCCCCTGTGTTTTTAAATTTTTTATTTTAACACAGAGGGCTACCTAACTGTCTCAATATAATTTACTACAGTAAATTATATGAGATGCCATATATTATTTGGTTTATACCAGGAGTCTCAATTCTGTTTTATTTATCCATTCAAGAATATTGTTTTAATTATTGAGGCTCTGTAATATGTTTTAAATTTGGTACAACTAGCCTTCCTGTCCCCTGCTCCCCGACACTGACATCCTTCTATCTCAGTATTCCTTTACATTACTACCAAAAGATTAAAAAATCCTAATTAAAAACACCAAAATTGTTTGTTGGAATTACATTATAATTTTATAAAATTTGTCCTACAAAAATATCAAATGCACACAAAAATAAAAGAGCATAATTAACTTTCTTGTACTTGCCATCTATCTCAACAAATGTCAATGTTTTTGGATTACACTAAATTTTAAATTAATTTTGGGAAGATCAATATTCTTATGGCACTGATTGTCTTTTTATAAGAACATGGTCTATCTTTAAAATTATTTATCCTCCTTCTGTCTTTTGTAGTAAAGCTGTTTGCATATAAGTTTTATTTCTAGTTATGTTATTTTGTAGCTCAATAATGTACTAAACTATTTTATTATTTATCATTTTTCAGTTGATTCACTTGAAGTGCCTAGGTCTGAATCACAAAATCTACAAAAAAATTAGTTTTATCTACTTTTCTTTTTTTTTCCTCAAAGATTTTATTTATTTATTTGACACACAGAGAGATCACAAATAGGCAGAGAGGCAGGCAGAGAGAGAGAGAGGGGGAAGCAGGCTCCCTGCTGAGCAGAGAGCCCTGTGCAGGGCTCAATCCCAGGACCCTGAGATCATGACCTAAGCCGAAAGCAGAGGCTTAACCCAGAGCCACCCAGGCGCCCCTTATCTCCTTTTTGATTTATCTTCTATGTTTTCTTTTCTGACAGCACTGACTAGTATTGCTGGCAAAATATTAAATAATGGTGTAATAGTAGCCATCTAAATCCTGTTTTAATTATAGAGGAAATGTGTTTTTCCCCATTAACCATGATACAGATTTTCAGTTGAGATAAGTATACTTTATTATATAAGCTATTATTGATATTTATATTTATATTTAATTTATTATACTTATATATATTATTGATATTTATTATTGATATCTCACTATTCATATTTTCTCATTTAAAAAAATCAAGAATATAAATTGTATTTTATCCAAAACCTTTTAACTATCTATGAATACGGGCATGATTTTATATCTTAGTCCTAAGCCCTACTCATATGATTGATTACACAACATTTTGCTCCAATTCCCTTTTGTCTGGTATCAATAACATCAAGACTGCTACTTTGATTATGAGGGGATTTGCCTATCCTTTTTCATCCTTTAAACTTTTCCAAATAATTTTGTTTTAGATATGCCTCTATAAAGTATAGAGAATTATGGTTTGTTTTTTTTTTTGGTGATCCAAACAATTTTTTTTTCTCTGAATAGGTGAGTTTAACCCGTTTATAAATTTATGGATATGACAAACATTTTTTTGGATCATCCTTTACCATTTTATATTATCTTTTCTGTATCTGTAATTTTTCTTTTGTTTTTAAGTAGTTCACTACATGATCTTTTGGACTTTTTCCCAAGGATTAGTTCTTACATTTAGGAAGTTTGTGTTTTTGTTTTCATAGCTAACTTTGTAATTACATTACAGAATACTTTCAGTTCTCTATTTTCAACACTATTAACCTCCTATCATGAACAATGATGAAATTAGTATTTTTTTTTATTCCTCCCTTCCCTTTTTTTCATATTTTTTTTTAAATTCAAAAGATAGATATATTGATGATACTAACAACAAATACAGAAGTGGGCACAGAGTCAATATGCAGCTTAGTAGAAATCAAACCATGTCATAGTCCAACTGACTTCAAGGTGGGAAATAGCACTTCACGTTTTTTAAATGTCACTATTATTAAGGTATAATTTATATGCAATAATAAAACTTGCTCTTGGGGTGCCTGGGTGGCTCAGTGGGTTAAAGCCTCTGCTTTCAGATCAAGTCATAATCCCAGGGTTCTGGGATTGAGTCCCACATCGGGCTCTCTGGTCCACGGGGAGCCTGCTTCCTCCTCTCTCTCTGCCTACCTCTCTGCCTACTTGTGATCTCTGTCTGTCAAATAAATAAATAAATAAATCTTTAAAAAAACAAACAAACTTGCTTTTTTTGGCCTTTTTGGTGTATTATTGTACGTGATGATAAACACATACAGTCATGTAATCACCACTACATAGAGTCTCTCACCACAATCCTCACACTAGATTTTAATCAATACTACTATTTTAATATTAACTCTGCAGAGGTAAATGTGCTTACAATTCTATTACTTGATTTGTCAGCTTTAAATGAGATTCCATGAATTCTTGCTATTAAAGATAATGCAACTCAAGTACATACGCTTCTTTCCACCTGCCTCCTGCATTCTTTTTCCAATTTTTGTAAAATGTAGTATTTGACACTGTTAGGGTATAAAATATATACATTCTAGGTAATCATCCTAAAACATACATTTGGTTTTGTCTTAATTCTAGTTTAAAAATATGCATAGGTCATAGCACATCATTCTTTCCCCCCAATTTTTAATGTAAATTCCAGCTAGCTAACATACAATGCAATATTAGCTTCAGGTATAGAATTTCGTGATTTGTCACTTACGTACAACACTCTGTGCTCATGACAGGTGCCCCTCCTTATACCCATTAGGTATTTAACCCATCTCCCTGTCCATAGCATATCATTTTCTTAGTTTTCCTCTTTATCTATAGGTTACCTGAATGTAAAACACTATGGTTCCTGAACACAACTAGTGCTTTATAAATCTTAGCTAAAAATAGTAGAAGCAATCTTTAGTAAATACATTTTCATTACCTTTATAAAATCATTTTTATTAGTAGTAATAGTGGTAAATAAATACCTCCAAAATACTGGAGAATTTGCTTGGTGATAAGAGGGAGAATATACACTCTGGCTGACTGTGTTTAATAAAGGACTTCCTCCATACCATCGTATATATAGTGAGACATAAAATGAACCTAAATTCATGGAAAAATATCAATTATGGTCCCTTCATGCTTATATGAATCTTTAGTATTTCCCCCTCTCTCATAATTCAATCATTCTTTAAAAAAAAATCATTGCATTAACTGCTTGTTAAATGTTTCTTTCAGGAAAACATAAAAGAAAAATTTGCTTTGTAACAGAGGAACGAGCACCTGATGACTGGTGATATTCATTAGGCATACTCAAACAGAAAAGAAGTTAAATGGTCTACTTCATGTTACTCATTTCTGACTTTGCCTTCTTTTCTCAATTCTGTCAATAAGCAACATTCAATAGCACTGCCTAGGCAGTTAAATGCTGCCCTCTCTTCAATATACCTCCAGATTACCTCAGTGCTAATATGAGCTACATAAAAATATGAAAAGAACTAGACTTAGGAGCCTCCAATTCATCCCTGATGATGGGAAATACTCTGCTACTGTTTCATCAACTATAACCTCATTATTTTCATGCTGTAAGTTCTTAATGAATTTCACTGAGAGTTCAATTTAAATGCATTAAGTTGCTGTCAGTCCTTCAGTAAGATCAATGAATACCATTTGGGGAGGTATGGAAACAGTTTCCTGAATCTTCCCTAGAATGTCAAGGCAAGAATCAGAATCAAAAAAGTACACTTTAGTAGGGATACAAAAAGGGACTCTGAAAAGAACATGAATATTGGAATTGGCAGATCTGAGTTTTTAAAGAAAATAGTCAAAGCTTGACCACTTAATATGCATCCTCTAGGACACCTTTGTTTCTAAAATTCAAAGGGCTGTTGTGACGATTATACATGTAATAATATAAATAAAAGTACAGTATTAAGCAGCTAGTAGACAATCAACAAATGGTAGATGATATTAGTTTCAGTCATTAAGTATAATAGTTATTTTAAAAAAGCCACTCAACTATAGATAGATGTAGCCGATTTTTGCAGGGTAAAGTATATCTAAAAGTTCTAGCCAGGTTCATGTCAGAGATCAGTAATACATCTTGAAATGCTTGCAGGAAATATAGTGATAAAATAAATGAAAGTATTTTGAAAAAGAAAGGCAAACCATTTAAAAGCTATTATAAAAGAATTCTATTGTACTGGAGAATTTCTGTGCTTTGTTTTGGCCTCACTGATTTTTACGGTACCGAAATTGCCAAAGTGATTTCACAGAATATGGATGGGCAGGAGGCATAATTATGATCGAGTGCTTTATGTCACTAGTTCAAAATGTCCAATTTTCATCTACCTTTTTTTACACAATAACTTTTCAGATTTTATATTTTATTTATCTATTTGAGACAGAGAGAAAGCATGAGATGAGGGGAGGGGAGGGAAGGAGAGGGCCAGAGGGAAAGGGAGAAGTGAACCCCCTACTGAGCAGGGCTCCATCTCAAGACCCTGAGACCATGACCCGAGCTGAAGGCAGACACTTAACCAACTGAGCCATCCAGGTGCCCCTTTACATAATAATTTTAACAACTGTACTGTGGCCACAGAAACCACCTGTTGATCTTGAAGCTTTGAGAAAGTGAAGGTTCAGGGAGAGGTGAATGAAGGGAGACAGATGCCATTCAATTCAGTTTTAATGATTTGATTCAATAAGCTTACATGATGCTCTATCTATGTTCCAGGAGCAGTAGAGCTTGTTCAAGAGTCAAATACGGACAAAATATAATCCCTGCCTTGAAACGGACTGTTTGTATATAACTGTTCACAGCAGAAGGCTTATAAAAACACAATCTCACTTACAGTATATACAGAATATGAGAAAGCTTTCCAAATTTATTGGGATCCAATAAAAAATACTGATAAAAAATCCAGTACGTCCAGTATTAAAAATACTGATTGGTATGCGGCACTTCATAAACAGTCATTTTTTTAAATGTTCTCATTAAATTACAGAGATGACAGGTTTATATATTTAGTGAAGTCACGGAAAATTTTCCAGTAAAGTAGGTACTTTCCAACCTAGTATGAAATACTCTATTAGAAAAAAACAAACACCTAGATGTCATAAGGATTAAAAGTCAAAAGGAGTTTCTGTTAAGATTTTGATTTCAACATCAAATAGCTTCCAAAGCTAGTCCTACCACTAGTATTTTTATACAAAGCATTCTTGAAATACCATTAACTTGGAGTCCTGCATATCTTCTATAATGTTCTACTATCAACAGTATAGTAAACGACTGTCTTCAAACTCCATCTAATGGAAACATCTTTCATTTCTATTGGGAACTTTCTCAGTCATGCACAGTTTATTTGAAATCCAAAGGTTCACTTGGTTCTGCCAGACTAAAATTACATTATTAAAACTAGAATTTTTACTCACCCGATCCTCCTTTTGCCAAGTATTTGTTCTTTGCATAAAGGACAGAATCTAACATAGACTCAAAAAGAAGAAAATAGCCCTGCATAAATAAACATAAAAAAAGGATTTTAGAAATGTGTAATCAATATCCTCATAAGTATATCAACTTAAATATCTGGACTACTCTTTTTATAAAAGATATTTTTCTTTCTCTGCCATGCAATTTTCTACAAAGTCTGAAGTTACTTTTTGCATTAAATTCTCCAAGTACATTTAAAAAGTCAGGCCAGGGTATAAAGCAGACCCAGACAGTTTATTACAGCCAAATGTACTGAACCTTCTTAATCTGTGCTTCTGCTTTCTAGACCATTGTTTCTTCCTCATTAAAAGGAAAATCTGAGATAGAAATTTTTAATGTACCCTCTAACTACCTAGAATATTGCAGTATTAATCCAGACAGTGGTTCTCAACCAGATTTTTGTCCAGTGGAGGACATCTGACAATATCTAGTGCCATTTTTGATGATCACAACCCGGGGGGATCACAATGTGATGATCACAATGCCGGTGCTACTGGCATCTAGTCAGGTAAAGCCAAGAAATGCTGATAAACATGCTACAGTGCACAAGAAGCTCTATGACAAAGAACGGTCCAACCCCCACGGTTGATAGGGTTAAGGTTAAGAAAGCCTAGTCTAGGGGCGCCTGGGCGGTTCAGCGGGTTAAAGCCTCTGCCTTCAGCTCCGGTCATGATCCCAGGGTTCTGGGATGGAGGCCCCACATCAGGCTCTCTGCTCAGCAGGGAGCCTCCTTCCCCCCCCCCCCCGCCTGCCTCTCAGCCTACTTGTGATCTCTGTCTGGCAAATAAATAAATAAAATCTTTAAAAAAGAAAAAGAAAGAGAAAAAGAAAGCCTAGTCTAGAATAGCATTTCCCAAAGAGCTTCTTATCCAGTGAGTTTCTCTTCTGTTAAAAAAGTAAATAAATAAAAATAAAGAAAGAAAGGAAGAAAGGAAAGAAAAAGAAAGAAAGAAAGAAAAAAAGGGAGGGATAAGAAACCCCAGATCCTTTATCCTCCTCTTGAGATCATAATGCACGTCATCACGTTGATAGTTCTGGGAAGTGTTATGGTAAAGAGGACTACTGAACATATCTTAACTATGTGTTACCCTTTTGCTTACAAACCTCTCTTTTCCCCTACTTTACACCTATCAATACCTTGCACAACTAGTGTTCTATGTTCATGAAATACAGCCCTGCAGTACTCCAGATTTTAGACACCAGTAGTGAATCCTCTACCAAGAAAGGATAATCATAGCACAGGTGAAAAGAAAATTTACCTCTACTGGTATCATGAGTAAGGGATCAATGACAGCTTGAGTCAGTCTTTCTCCTTCTAGAGTCTACCCCACTCCCCACCTGGAGCAGCAGGAAGAGTCAAGTGCTCAGTACAGTGTTTAGCACAGCAAACACTTTCTTACTGCTTGAGTAAACCAACAGGAATTCTGCCCTAATGACAGCATTCTAAATAAAAACTGTTTCCACTTACTCATTTGTTCTGGGCACAAATAACTGTTTGACAGGATAAATGCAATATTCTTTAACCACATGAACAAAGACTTTTTAAAGGGGTCTCTAGAATAGGAAAACCTGCAAACTTGAGATAGATAATCTTCACAAGAGATTATCATCATTATTTTTAAAGATTTTATTTATTTATTTGAGAGAGACACATTGAGAGAGAGAGAGGGAGCATGAGAGGGGGGGAGGGTCAGAGAGAGAAACAGACTCCCTACTGAGCAGGGAACCTGATGAGCGACTTGATCCCGGGACTCCAGGATCATGACCTGAGCCAAAGTCAGTCCCTTAACAAACTGAGCCACCGAGGTGCCCCAAATCTTCACAAGAGATTAACAGCACATTTAAATTTATAGAAAATACAGCTCACAAGCCTGAATCACTTTAATAGCAACTCTACATTGATTTTTTACCCACTCCCAGCAACCTACCAATTCACTGAAAAGAAAATACTCCTCTACAAAAGAAAGACTTAGCAACAAAGCCTTTTATTAATTTGCTTACATTAGGAAAATTAAGGATTTGGGGAAACTGTTCCTCTGGTTAGAGCATCTCAGTAACATGTCTAACTCTTACAAGTTTGTTCACTATTAATAACATCTATGTATTCAAAGAACAAGGAACTTTCGGAAGTCAACTTAGAAATCTTTATCAATCTGACATAATTCATGCAGATCTAGGCACACAACTCCTTATAAATAAACATTCATGTGTTGATTAAAGTAAATTTTAATTGAATTATTCAAAGAGAAGTCTTCTGTTTTCCTCTTAATATTTCTTTTCTCAGATGAGCCAAGACTATGTATATGTGTGCACAGACAAAGGAAAAAGATCAGCTGGTAAAACATGTTGATAGGTTGGGGAAAAAACAGTTCGTATTTGCAAGATTACTGAATGTTAAAATATTAATTTAAATAAAATAAATTAATTCACATTTTGATACATACTAAATATTCATTAGTATGTCTAGTCTTTTTTGGAAGGGGGCAAAAAATTAGTTTGTCATGGATTTGGCACTGTGTCAAACTGTTTTTAGTATTAACTTTCAAAGTAGTTGGCAAAAAGCTAAGTATTTTGCTTCCTATGTCCAAATTGTTTTACTTACATGTATTACAAATAAACCAAACTCTTTTCCATCAGTAACTGAAAGAAGCTCCTTCTAACAACATGCTTATTTACTGTATCTATGATAAAGTTATTATTATCCATTAGAGATTAAATTGTGGCATATTTTAAACTGGTGCTACAGTCAATGCCAATAGTGGTGAAAAGGGTATACTCTTGGGTTTAAATCCCAGTGAAGTCCCTTTTTTAGAAAAGATTTTATTTATTTATTTGAGAGAGAGAGAGAGAGAGAGAGAGAGAACCCATAAGCATGAGTGGGAGGGGGGAGGAGGAGGCAGGGGGAGAGGAGGGGCAGACTCCCTGCTGGAGGCGGGGCTTGATTCCAAGACCCTGTGATCAAGATGTAAGTCAAAGGCAGATAGACACTTAACTGACTGAGCCACCCAGGCACATCACGAAGCCCCCTTTCTCTATATGACCTTGGACAAATTAACATCATTGTGCCTTAGTTTCTTCATCTATAAAGTGACAACAATGGTATTCTACTTTATAAGGCTGTTCTGAAGATTAAATATGTTAATACATATAAAAGATTAGAACAATAAATCTTATTAATTTAGCCTAAAATTTAAGAGCTATTTAAAAATATATTTGTGAAGGCCTGTCAAAAGTTTAAAATTATATCTAATAAATTAGAAAATAAAGTTTTATCAGGCTGTCCAGAATCATCTCATGTTTATTTAGTCAATGGGTCCTATATTACAACCCATGAGTCAGAACTGGAATTCCTCTTTTTTCTTTTTCCAGGGGGTTTAAAGAATACATTTTCTTGTGTCACTTCTTTCAGACCAGTGAAGATTATGGATATGTGTGCACATACAAAAAAATATAAAACACTCAAAATTTCTTTACATTAAGAAATAGAATTTTAAACCCCCCCAAAAGTAATTTGGTCACATTGGCCAAATTAGTGCTAATTCCAACTTTAAGATTCTTCTCACGAAGATAATCACTGGGATTTTTTCCCTCCAAGGCAAGAAAAAAAAATCAGCTTTATTTAATACTTCAAATTTTGGTATTTACATTTAAGACACTCCCATACGTCTGCTTCTATTTAAAATAGTTAACATCAATAAGCATTTTTCCACATAGCCTATAATGATTACCTTAGCAAAGCTTACAATTCTGATTAAACCATATTAGAGATCGTTCCTAAGGTTTTAACTATTCAAACAACCTAATATCACATTAAAGACATCAGCAATAGAGAAGTTCAATGTCTTAAGTCATATGACTGGATGAATAACACTGGACGATTTTTTGCTCCCCCTAGAAAACACTGGTTTTATGATTCAATTCCTATTGCTGCTAAATTCAATAGTAAAATCAAATGCACACAAACAAAAGAAAGATAATCATCCTTGGCAGCAAAAATACCATTTCAATAAAATCCATGTTTTTCCTTCCCATTTTTTTAATCAGTTATCATTAATAACTGTGATCAGAGAATTTCTGAAAGCAAACAATCAAATGCTTTTGTTGATATAGGTAAAGGATTTAGCACAGTTCTTGGCATAGGGCTAACATATAAAACCTGTGAAAAACTGTATCGCATAATTCTTTAAATTTGGTAGAAATGACTATGTGGGCTCAGCTACCATGTCGTAGAAATGGGGCTAATATGGATGGAAGCAGAAGGCTAATGCAAGTCTTTCTTCTTTCATTTCCCCCCATTTTTATCTCCCTTTTCTCTCTGCATTGTTGTACAATTAATAATGGTATTCTATATCTATAAATTTTTTACTTCAGTATCGAGGTATTGCTTATGTAAGTATATGATGAGGCTTCTAATCTATCAAAGCAGTTTGTAAGCCTTAACTTAAAGACTGTTGAAGAAGTAAATCAATGGATAAGCATTCCTTCAAACCAAGAATAGATTAATATTTCTTCACATTTAGACTTAGTGAAGACTGACAATTTCACTGGTCATTCATTTCCTGCAGCAGTCAGATTTCTGCTCAACTATTACCTTCCCAAAAAGGATTTTCCTGATGTCTCCACATAAAATAGCATCTTTTTCCTCTACTAAGCTCCATCTATTTACCTTATTTTGTACTTCACTGTGACACTCATGAATTAAAATGTGGTTTATTTTTGTGTTTAACTCTTCACTAAAATGTAAGCTCCAAGAGGAGCAAGGACTTTATACTGTTTGAAGGTACATTCCTGAGGGCTATAAATGTGGCTAGTAGATTGAAGGGACTCAGTAAAAAATTTCTGAATGAATAAAAAAACAAGAGTTATTAGTATCATACATCATTATATTTGTTAAAAATGAAACAGCACCCACTTTTTCTTATTTTTCTCATACTTAATAAAACTGGGTATTTTAAGAACCCTTTTTGAGTCCAACACGGTGCCTGAACTCACAACCCTGAGAATAAGACCTGGGCTGAGATCAAGAGTTGGCATAAACCATAAGACTTAAAACACAGCTCACAGTCACAGAAATAGTTGAATGACCCAGAATTTGAACCTTGGTTTAATTACAGAGTCACGTTCTGAATAACTATCTTATATTGCTTTTTTCTTAAAAAAAAAAAAAAAAAAAAAGATTTTATTTATTTATTTGCAGACAGAGACACAGCAAGAGAGGGAACACAAGCACGGGGAGTGGGAGAGGGAGAAGCAGGCTTCCCACTGAGACGGGAGCCCGATGTGGGGCTCGATCCCAGAACCCTGGGATCATGACCTGATGTGAAGGCAAACACTTAATGACTGAGCCACCCAGGCACCCCCCATGTTGCTTCTTAAACTGATTTACCTAACTGAGAATAAGATTTAGTGTTTGTATTATATTATACTACTTTTGTAATTAAGGTCACGAGTGTTCTGAAATGAAAAATTTCCCATTAAGCATATCAAACAAGATTAGAATTTATAATAGGTACTTGATTCATAATATGTCAGAGTGATAGCTTAGTTGGCAACTGGGTATAAGCCACTGTCCATTATGAAAATTATCAGTTTAGAAAATCAATGAAAATATTAGAATGTATATAGAACCAATATATGACATCTATGAGATGAATTAACATATCTAGCTTTAAATATTAGCAGATGAAAAGATTTATATATGTATTGCTAACTGTTGTCCTTTCTCTCAACTTTCCACTTTGCTAAACTTCATTTTACTATAGGCTCTCTACGTGATAGAATAGCCTTTAATTTCCTGGGAACCGTCCTTGGTTCTGAACCAAGTCATTTATTACTGATATCAGAAGGCGCTCCTCCAAATGCCCGGCTCATCTGCGGTGTAATTCAGACTGTAATTTCACAGGCTGCTGCCTCACCTGTAGGGGTGCCATCTGGAAGAGAATTATACCCAATATTTTCTCCCATGATGCTCATGGGGCACTCTTCTTTCCAAAGAGACGTTTACTTTTTTAAAATTAAAATTTGCATTTATACTTCAAAAATTAGTTACTACAACAGAAACACATTGGATTAAATCTGGGACTAAGATATTGACATTATTGATTGAAATGGGAACCTTATTTTTAAAATGTCTGCTCATATCTCCTTAGAATAAATTAATGATAAAAGATACTTCTGATACCTTCAGTATAAGGTTTTCTCTTTTTAGTACAAATAACTGAGTTACTGATATACTCTTAGGCAGAATTAATTATTAAAAAAAGAGAGGCAGGGGAGAGTTACAGATAAAATGAAGAGTTAATCTGTAGAAAGTCTAGTGACAAATATAACTGAATTTATCTAAATATAAAAAGATTACTTTTAACAAATAAGCAAGGCAACAAAATCTAAACCCAATTTTCAGTATATTTCTGAAGCATAATAAATATTTCATGACACTTTTTTCCAATACTACTCTCAGTTCTATAAAATTTACTGCAGATAGAACTGTTACCTACAGTGACTAAGACTATTAATTGGTTGCTAACTGAAAACAATATGCTTTAAGAAAAAAAACACAAATAAATGTAGATATGTTTACTAATACTCCTTTTTAAAAAGATTTTATTTATTTATTTGACAGAGAGAGACAACACAAGCAGAGGGAGTAGGAGAGGGAGAAGCAGGCTTCCTGCTGAGCAGGGAGTCCAATGCGGGACTCGATCCCAGGACCCAGGAATCACAACCTGAGCGGAAGGCAGACACTTAAGGACTGAGCCACCTAGGTGTCCCATTTACTAATACTCTTTAAGGGTGAATCTATCAATGAGGATCGTCAAAATTTTCCTTGCATAAACCACACTTATAATGTACTGTAAGTAATTTACAGTTTGGGTTATTTTAAAATAGAAAAAAGAATCTAAGGGTACCTTGCCAAGTGGAGAATCTCTGAATTCCATAATTCCCACCTACTCGCTTCTATTCTATAAAGTTTTACTCACTACTCAATGGGAATCTTTTTTACAGTCCTGTTCAATAGTTTATGCTAATATTAACTGATATTATATAAAGAAGCAGGGAAACAAACACAATAAGCTCTTGGTAAGCCTATAACACAACTAATACAAGCAAAACAGAAGGAGCACACTGAAGGTAATTTACCTGCTTTAAGTGTTCAGTTAGCCATTGAAATCTAGCATGTTATACAGAGAGAAGGCAAAACATCATTAATTTGCTGAATTAAATGCAGACTGGTTTAGGAATTAATTATTAGGAATTAAATCCTAAAAATTAGGAATATAAGGAAGTGTCTATTGTATATCTGTGTGACAAAATATATTCTTAATGATGACACCTTTAAAAGAAAATCTTCCTTGATGTCCCATATTAGGTCAGGTGCCCTTTATAATATGATCTCATTTAGAAGTTGAGTTATTATCAGTGCATAGGAATGAGAACTAAAGGGTTTCTCAGCCTTGGCACTACTGAGATTTTGGGCCACGTAATATTTTATTGTGGAGACAACCCTGTCCACTGTATGATGTGTAGTAGTACTCCTGGCTTCTACCTACCACAGGCCCACCAGCACTCTCCTCCTGTCTCTCTTCCTCCCTAACCGCCTCCCCCACACTGGCTATAAAAACCCAAGATGTTTCCAGACATCTCCCAATGTCCAAATATTCCCAGGTGGGCAAAACTGGATACCCCTCACCATGAGAACTGCTCTAAAGACATCCAAAAAGTAATCAGATAAGTACTTTCTCCTAATCTACAATGCTCTCTGCTAAAAATGTACCAAACAAGTTTTTACAGGATATAATATAATCTATCTTTATTTCACTGTTAACATTTATAATAGCCTTACACACTGACTACCTGAATTGTAAAGTTTTTTCAGTGATTCCCCAGTCTATCTCTTGCCTCTTTCAACTTAACATGTGCTAATGCGAATGAATGTATCACAAACGTGATAAAGAAGATACTGAGATACTTTCCTTTCTGAAAGCTCTACAATGACTGAGACAGGTATTACAGTCACAGACTTGGCAAAGGCAAGTTGCTGTTATCACACAACAAGAATACTGTAGGTTTTGCATTTGTTTACTGTGGAATAAATAGATAAGAAAAATAATGTTCTGAACATGTGTATGTACACACATACACACACAGACATCTTTTCAATGTTTTACATATATGGCTAAGATAAACTTCTTAAAGCAGAATATCTGGATTAAAAGATATGCACATTTAAGATTTTGATCTGTGTCATCAAAATGCCTCCAGAAAGACTGACATTTTTATTCCCACAACTACCTAAGTGAATTAAAGACTTACAAATAGCTTAAAAAGACAAAGTCTGTGGAGAATATTTTCATGTTCTGGGGTGGGGTAGAAGTATTAACTATAAAGAAAAGGACATAAGTTTGACTAGATTAAAATTCAGAACCTCTGTTCATCAAAAAACATAAAAAGAATTTAAAAGGCAGAGTTTGAAAAGATACCAAACACACACATATCTTTACTTCCCACAATGAACACTATTTATTAAGAAAAAAACAGGTAAGGGGTGCCTGGGTGGCTCGGTGGGTTAAGCCTCTGCCTTAGGCACAGGTCATGATCTCAGGGTCCTGGGATGGAGCCCCACATCGGGATCTCTGCTCAGTGGGAGCCTGCTTCCCCCAACCCTCTCTCTGCCTGCTGCTCCGCCTACATGTGATCTCTAACTGTCAAATAAATAAATATATAAATAAATAAAATCTTAAAGAAAAAAACAGGTAACCCAAAGGAAAATGGACAAAGAATTATACACAATTACTATACAAAACAGGAAATCCAAAGAGCCAATAATCACATATAGAGATGGTGAACCTCATTACTAATTCAACACAAATAGAAACTACTACTGACTAGCAGAGTGGCAATAATTACAAAGTCATACAATGTCCAGTGTTGACAAGTCTATGGAACAATAAAAAAAAGTTTCACAACCTTTAATAAGAAAAGTTTGGCATCATCTAGTAATGGAGAAGAGCAGCACACCCTGTTATCTAGCCATTCTACTTCTAAATAAACATGTAGAAAAGCAAGCTTGAGTGTAATGGCACACATGTACCTGTATAAAATGGCACTATTATTTGTCATGGTGAAAGAACTGGAAATGATCCAGTGTCCACCAATTGTAGCATAATAAACATACTGTCAAACAGTCACATAATAGAATATACAAAAATGAAAATGAATAAATGATCCATACTGGCATTATTGATGAATGTTACAAACATGAATTAGTGAAGAAAGCAAAAAGCTATTTTTTAATACAAAAACACAGTTATGTTTTGATTCCATTTACATAAATCTCAAAAACTGGAAAATATAAACTAAATTGATTAGGAATATAAATGTAAGTGGCAAAAACATAAAGTAAATGACTACCACAGAGGTCAGCAGAGTAGTAAGCTCTCTGGGATGGGAAAGAAGTTGTAGCAGATACAATTAAAAAATAAAAAGAGAAATTTAAATACATTTGAGAAGATATGTAAAAAAAGACGTCTGAAGATGTAATTAGTATATAAAGATATATGAAGAAAGTTGAAAAGATACTTGGCAGCTGCTTTCTATATTTTGGTCTAACACAGGTGTTCATTATATAACTATCTCTTACACTCATCTGTAAGTTTATCCTATCTTCTGTGCATGTTGTATTTCACAATTTATTAAAAGGAAGATTTTATGACTAGTTATATAATATGCAATAGTTGGGAGAAGGATAAAGAAACACACACTCAAATCTGTTTGTAAATGTTAAAATGTGTCTGGAATAGCACACAATTAATGAGGAAAGTGTTAAAGTAAACTAAAGGACCAAATTTAACAGGGACAAAGAACAATACTTCATAATGATAAAGAAGCCAAACTTTATCAATAATACATAACAATTCTAATGTGTATGCACCTAAAAACTACATAAAAATATCTGAAGCAAAAACTGACATAAGTCAAAAGAGAAACAACTCCTGAACTATAGGTAGAAACTGCATTATTTTTCTTTTAGTGGTTAATAGAACAGATAGACTTAAAATAATAAGCACTTAAAAGATTTGAATCATACTATCAACCAACTTGACCCAATTGACAAGTATATAACAGTCCATTCAACAACAGCAGAATACACATTCATTTAAATGAATGTGGAACACTCAACAAAACAGACCATATTCTTGGCCATAAAGCAAGTATGAACAAATTTAATGCAGTGGTAACATACACATTATGTCCCCTGATACCAACCAAATTAAATCATAAATCATTAACAGAAAGGTACCTAAAAAGTTTCCAAACATTTAGAAATTAAACAACACACTTCTAAATAATTCATTTACCAAAGCAGAGATCACAAGGTAATATTTTGAGTTGAACAAAATATTTACGGGATATAGCTACAGTAGTCATAATGGGAAATTTATAGATTTAGAAGAGAAGAAAAAAGCAAGGTGTAGGATAATATGCAGAATATGCTTATTCTAAACTAGATATAAGGGTGGGGCTTGCCATCTATTTTGTTCACTGCTTTATTCTGCTGAGAATAGCCTCAGCCACATAGCAGCCACCCAATGTTTGTTGAAGAAATGAATGAATGTGCCAAGAGGTAGAGACTTATGTTATAACTTATTATAATGTTTCAGAAAGGATACACTAGAATTTGGTAACAGATTTTGTTGGGGGATTCAGTGTAGGTCCTGAGTGGTAGTGTAAAGACAAGATGAAATTTGTAACTTCTATGTATTATACAGTCAAAAAGCATTTTACATGTATATAACAACTATTTGTCAGAGCAGCTCCTATTTTATTATTACTTCACTTGATTGTTACTTTCCATGCAAGAAGAATGAAAATAATAATAATAAAATAATAATAATAAAAATAATAGTAGCAGCTACCATTTATTATGTGCTTGCAACTCTCTGTCAAGACTACTTCCTTCCTTCTGCATACTCTTCTGAAGTATGAAAAACTTCTACCATTTTAAAGGTCTTTCCCCTAGATGGCACTCTCAATGAACAAAAGACGGAGAGTCAAATTGGTTCTTTCATTCAAACTGCAGCAAAAGGTCCAATAAGCAAGAATATCAAAGGTAAAACCAGAAGTGCCTAGGTGACTCACTCGGTTGACCGTCTGACTCTTGGTTTCAGCTCAGGTCATAATCTCAGGGTTGTGATAGGCCCACAGCAGGCTCCACAGAGGAGTCTGCTTGAAATTCTTTCCCTTACCCTCTTCTGCCCCTCTCCCTGCTCACATGCTCCCCCCCCCAAATAAATAAATAGATCTTAAAAAGAAAAAGGCAAAGCTGAATCATCTCAAGATCTTTCCAAATGCACATATGAGTCTTACTCCAGAATTACAGAATCAGTTTCCAAGGATAAGGGTATGAAATGCAGTATTAATTTTTACTTTTTAAAAAAGGTTTTATTTCTCCAATGTGGGGCTCAAACTCACAACAATCCTGAGATCAAGAGTTGTGTTCTCTACCAACTGACCCAGCCAAGTGCCACAAAGAATATTTATTTTTTTTTAAGATTTTATTTCTTTATTTGACAGAGAGAGCATGTACAAGCAGGGGGAGCAGAGGGAGAAGCAGGCTCCCTGCTGAACAGGGAGCCAGTTGTGAGACTCAATCCCAGGATTCTGAGATCATGACCTGAGCTGAAGGCAGATGCTTAACGGACTGAGCCACCCAGGCACCCTGAATATTAATTTTTAAAAGTGTTCTCAACCCCCATACAAGTTGGAAAAAACCCATTAATTATAACTGGCTATTCTACTTTAAAAATTACAACTAAAGTATGAGCTAGTATTTTTATTAAAGAGAATTCTATTAGAGTACATATATATATACATATATATAAAAATTTATAAAATATGCTAACTTTTGTTTAACACAAGAGTGAAAATATAAATACATACATATCTAATATTTTTTAAATAAGTCAAAAGCATAAAAGAAGATTATTCACTAAGGGACAAAAGAAATAGAATCACATCATTTCTTCATGATTAAAACACAAAATTAAACTAAATAAAGGAAGAAACAATGTCCCAAATTGAAGAACAGGAAATAAATAAATCTGATTGTATGTCACATTGGTTACCTGACCAGTGCAAATAATTACTTCAAATGACTTTCAAACACAGTACACTGTGCATTTCCTATGATATATGCTAGAACAAAAGAAATTACAAAGAAATCTTCAACTGCATGTAGAAGCCTTACTGTTAGTAATAAAGGTGGTATAAAATTTGTGAAACTACAATAGGCAATTACATGATAAAGGCAGTAAGTAATTAGCATTATCTTAAAATCAAGATTTTCTGTAGAGAAGAAATATAAGTATAAAATTAAAAGCTTTAAAAATTCTATAATCTTAATTTGGAAAAATCAGTATAAACTCAAAATTTTTCATATTAAAAAAAAACTAGCTACGTCTGTCCATGAAAATAAACATATAAGCAATGACATTGCAATGATAATTCATTACTCTGAAAATGGCAAATAAATAGGAAATATTGAGATTTTATCCTATTTTTCCTATTCAACTACGGTTCATAACCAAATATTTGATGAAAGTACTTCAGGAATAATTTCAGCTAACAAAGAATAATTGGTACAGGTAGAATATCATAATTTGGCAGCTTTTAATGAAATAATGAATCCGAGAAATCATTTTCAATGCTTCTAAAACCATTAGGTAGGTTTATAATGAATAAATTAGCCTGATAGCTCCAAAAAGCCACTTATCAAACTCAACATAATGGAAAGAGACAACCAGATACTGAGTCCCTTGTTCAATGCAACAGAAACTAACCACCACTGCCCCCCATGAAGTATTCTGGGGTAGGGGGGACAACTTTAATATATTAAACCTCTATTTCTGGACCCCATATTTCTGGTTTACAAGAAATACAAAGGATAGAAAAACATGTTAAGTGACACCATGAGGATGCAATTGTCAAAATCTAGAATGCAGAAAACTCTACAGGGCAACTGACTCAGTTTCTTCAAAGAATGGCAAGAAAAAAAAAGGAGAAGGTGAACCTATAGATTTTAGACTTGATACCAAAAGCATGATCCATAAAAATAAAAACTGATAAACTGGACTTCATCATCAAAACTAAAAACTTTTGCTCTGTGAAAGACTTTGTTAAGGGGATTGGCTACAGATTGGGAAAAATATCTGCAAACCACATATCCAATTAAAAGCTAGTAAAAAAGAACTACCAAACTCAGCAGTAAATAATCCAATTAGAAAATGAGCAAAAGACACAGACATTTTATTGAAGAAAAGATACAGAAGGCAGATATGCATATGGAAAGATGTCCATATGGGACATCTTTGTCCCAATTTGGGACATCTTAACCATTAGGGAAATGCAAATTAAAATTACAGTAAGATATCACTATACACATATCAGAATGGCTTCAATTAAAAAATAGTGAGAATATACAATGTTGGTAGGAATGTAGACAGATGTTGCCTCTGGAATGGTCATGAATTGCCTGTAAGAATATAAAATGTTACAGCCCCTCTGCAAAACAGTTTGGCAGTTTCTTATGGAACTAAACATGCAATTACCATATGACTAGCTATTGTACTCTTGGGCATTTACCTGAGAGAAAGGAAAACTTATGTACACAAAAAATTACATATACAAATGTTCATACATCTTTATCTGCAATACCCCCAAACTGGATATTCTTCAAAAGTTAAATGGTTAAACCAAGTATGGTATATCCATACCATGGAATACTACTAAGAAAGAGGGGAGACACTATGGATATGTACAAGAGTTTGGATGAATCTCAAGGAATTAAACTAATGGAAAAAGCCAACCCAAAAAGGCCATATACTGTACAATTCCATTTCATTCCTGAAATGACAAAATTACACAAATTGAGAACAGATTAGTGACTGTCAGAAGTCAGGGCTGGGTAGTGGAAGAGGGAGGTGGGTATGGCCATAAAAGATAACAGAAGGGCTCGTTGTAGTGATGAAACTGTTCTCTATCCAATGGTATCACTATCAATATTCTAGTTGTGCTGTTGCACCATAGATTTTCAAGCTATTATCATTGAGAGAAACTGGGTAAAGAGAATAAGGCAACTCTCTATTATTTCTTACCACTGCACGTGATATAATCTACAATTATCTCAAAATAAAGAGCTTAATTAAAAGATTTATAAGACAAATTAATCAAATGCAAGAATATATATATAAAATTCATGAAGCAATCAGGGAAATGTGGACACAGACTGAATATTAGGAATTTTTTTTGTAATATGGAATTGTGCCTATATTGGTAATTTTGTTTAGGCTCAATGACATAATACATAAAGGCATAATAAATATGGATTTTAAAAAGTCTTTATCATTAAAAAAGATAGCAAAAAAATGTAATAGTGCAAAGATAAATAAAACAAAAATGGCAAAATATTGATAATTGTTGAAGCTGGGTGATAGGTGCATAAGATTCATTGAAACATTTGTTCTGAAGTTTTTACATTGGAAATTTTCCCTAATAAAGTGTTTTTAAAAATTAAAAAGAATAAGTAACAGTTGTCTGCATCTGTAAATGTCCCAGGTACACAGCAAAAAAAATGTCAAATCATTTGGGGTAAAACCCAAGCAACAAAGAGTTTTCCACAGATAAAGTTCATTAGAAAATAAATGACAGAGTATCAAATAGTACTAAACACTCAAATAAACAAGCACCAAGCACCATGAATGAAGGTTAGTAGAAACAACAGTCAGCAAAAGAAGACCTGCAAAACTGCTGGTATTGTTTACAATTTATGAGATTAAGAGGCTTGAAGATAAGAGTAACAAGCAAGCAAAATTTAAAAAAAAACCAAAAGAGAATTCCTAGAAGTAAAAAAAAAAAAAAAAATTTAGAAAGAGATAAAAGAGATAAAACTCAATAGATGAGTTTAACAGATAATTAGAAAGATTCAGAAAAAATTAGTCAAAAGTTGAAGACTGAAGAAATTATCCAGAATACAGCCAAAAGAGTCAGAACAACAGAAAATATGAAGAAGTATAAGAGGCACAGAAGATAGATAAGTTAATAAACATGTAATGGCAATTCTAGAAAGATTTATTAATCAAGAAATAAAAACTCAAACAATAAAAGAATTCTGGTAAACTTGACTGTCTTATTCATCAAATCACACCAAAAAATAATGCAATGACAAGCCATGTGCTGCTAACAAACATAACTGATAGGGAATCCATCAGTGGTATCCATCAAGACAAGCTAGGTTATCCTACCTTAACAAACAGTTCCCAAATCATCACCGAAAACAAGATTTATTTCTTATATTACAGGCTGACAAGAGTCATTGCTTATTATAATTCCTCAGGAGTCAGGCTGACAAGCTTCCACAGTAACTGATGCATAGAAAGGGGATAAGGCAAACTGTGCACTGGATATTAAACATTCTGTCTGGATAGGACTTTCACTGGCCAGAGTAAGCCACAGGGCCACATCTGACTTCGAAGGGGACAGAGAGTTAAATTCTAATATTTGCCCAGAAACCACGAGATGCAGAAAACATAAGAAGAATCCTATCAATAGATTGGCAACTCGAATACATAAGGAGTGCTCAGAAAAATAATTAAAAAATAAAGATCTTCAAAAGAAATATAGCCAAAAGAAATGGACTGAAATTTCACAGAATGCCAAAATGAGCCATAAGCACACTGAATGTGGGAACTGTTAGTTCTTAAACATTATTAAGCATTTGAATTATGTAGTGCCTCTCAAATTCTTATATAATTACACTCCAGAATTTCCTTCTCTGGTTACATAATGAAATGGAAAAAACTAGAAATTAAAAAAGTCACAAAATTCATTATTATTTATCTCGGGAATAAGCTTGTAATGGGTTGTATCTGTTGGCCATATAAAAGAACGAGATTTCTTTCTGTCTTTGCAATCTCTTCGTGATTGCCTGTGATGCACATCACAGTCTGGCTTACTGCTTATCTAACAAAAAAAACTGTGTCTGTATTTTCTCTTCTAAAAAACAGCAGTCACAATAGAACTCAACAAGAAAAGAGAAAATGATGCCAAAACTGATATCCATAAGAAAAAAAATGTAAAATGGGTGTTCTTCAGGGTTTACTGGTTCTGCAATGAGGGTTCCTTAGAGCACCTCATCAGCTTATGTGGAGAACAAGAGCGCAGTGCCTTTGCTTTATTAATGGTAGATTATCTCCCAAATATAATACTTGAGTGTTTCTTCTTTTAATAACAGCATAAGGGATAATAATTCAGGAAAAAAGTAATACTTAGAATGATTTTTAAAAATCACTTGACTGTTGGGACGCCTGGGTGGCTCAGTTGGTTAAGCGTCTGCCTTTGGCTCAGGTCATGATCCCAGGGTCCTGGGATCAAGCCCTGCATTGGGCTCCTTGCTCGGCAGGGAGCCTGCTTCTCCCTCCACCTGCCATACCCTGCTTATGCTCTCTCTCTCTCTCCCCCTCTCTGACAAACAAAAAATAAAATCTTACCAAAAAAAATCACTTGAATGTGGGACTCAGCTAAATCAGTACTTAGAAGTATTAGCTTCAAATGCCAAATACTAGAAAAAAAAAGTTGGAAATCAACAATCTACACTTCCTTTTCAAGAAGCTAGAAAAGAACAGCAAATCAAACTCTAAAGAGAGTAGAGGGAAATAACAGAGACTGAAGCAGGAATCAATACTATAGAAAACAAATGTTGACTGAGAAAAATCAACAAAGGCACAATTCGGGTTCTTTGAAAAGAGCAGTAAGTGACAAACCTTTAGCAAAACTGATCAAGACAAATTACATGTCATTTCCTAATAACAGGAACTAGTTTAAGCCTTGGGTTTGTTTCTGGTCACTTGCTTTTATTGGATAGAAGCACAACTTAATAAAATTAAGACTGAAGACTGAATTCCTGATAAGGTCCTCACATTCACTCAACTTCATGTTACTTTAAATTGGTATTCCCAAATAAATATTCTAGTATTAAAAATGGATAAAGGGGAAAAAAATGGATAAAGGGAAGAGTATGGAAAATGGAGCAGACCAAATCGATGTATCACCACTACTGAAGTATTTACTCAAAATATATAATCTACCAAAAACAGGTCAGAAAAAAACATGCATTCATTAGAACAGATCAAAATTTACTGTAACTAACTCCTGACCTAATTCTCACTTCACCTAACTAAACAGTGACTTCATAGTTCTGCCATCTAAATTTTACCAATTTGGAGCCTCTAGTAAGGAAAATACAACATGTAACAGATCTGTACTCCAAGAGAAGAAAACCTCTGAGGACAATTATCTTCATCAAGCCTATTTAAATTAGTTTCAAAAAGCAGTGTAAGTCATGGCTTCTTAAACTTGTCCCTTGAAGTATCTCTAATGGCAAAAGAGAATGAATTGAAACTCCCAAGGAACTAGGAAGGACTTAGTAAAATCAGCCCTGGGAAGACTCAAAACGCTATGAAGGCTAACGTTTTATCTTAAAAATTTGTGAAATTTTGCATTCCGCTTCAAAGAAATACAAATAATGCTTTTTCCCTCCCAAATTTTCACACTATACCTAATCTGTTATTTCTCAAACACATGATTGGCAGGTTCTCTAAATCCAGCCTGAGGTGTCTAAGAAAGTTTTCTTTATTACAAATTGGTGGCATTTATATGATTACTCAATTCTTGTGAACCAAGTATCTGTTCATGGATAATTTTTGAGGAGAAACACTTCACACTAAATTACCACTGTGCCACCTCAGTTACATAGGATCATCTAAGTGAGTTTATATTAAATGTCCAACTGTCTGAAAATGCAAACTAGAAATTTTAGGAGCTTTCTTTCACTCACAGGTAGAAGTAAACAGCATTACTCCTTCTGCTTTAACACAGGGCTCATAAACCAAGGGGAAAGTACTAAGAATGTTCTTCACCTAAGTGTTAATAGTCTTTACTTCAAGTATATTATCATTTTCAAATTTCACTTATTGAATAACCTAGTTAGGCAGCTCATTCATTAGTTAGCAAGTGCTTAACAGACTATACAACTTTCAAAACCAAATAGCTAACTGAGATTCTATTAAGCGCAGAAACTGCTTCAAGAAATTTGTATCTATTAATTTATTTAATCCTCACAAAAACCCTACGAAATAGGTATTACTATTATCTTCATTTTATAGAGAAAGAAACTGAGGCACAGACAAGTTCAGTAACATGCCCAAGGCAACAAACCCAAGCAGCAAAACAGGGCGAAGGGTAAGGCAGTCTGACTTCAGGGCAACATGGTTAACCCTCTCATATGTTTCCTCCCTGACTTCATGTGCTGTATAGCAAATTATAAATAAGATCATATCTATGGCCAGTGAATTTCTACATGGTAAAGTTCTCTTGTGGTGTCCATTCCCTCATCATTTACTAATGCTAAGCCCTGTGATAGAATCTAACCATACCAAGTAAATGCTGGCTCCGAGTCTCAGGAGAATGGAAAAAAGGTACATGAACAATTAATTACAATACAGTGTAATCTGTGTTGTTAAAAACCAGACCAGGAAAGGTCACCTGTCCTCATGGCAGTTGGCTGAAATGGCATGGCTTCACTGTCAGACTAAACTAAAGACGACAAAAACATTTCAACACCCAGTTTAAAATGTGAACTATGACAGGCTTCATGGTCACTTTGTAGATTGCTGATAAGCCATATCACAAACCATGTTGTTTTTTAAATGGTATCTGAAATGCTACTCATTAATAAAGAGTATTAAATATGAACAGATGATATCACTGTGGGTGTGTGCATGCATGTGTATAACAGATACACTTGTGCTGGTGAAGATGGGGTAGGAAAGTTAATTCCTAAATTTCAAGGACACATCCAAGAATATTTGAGTGAAGAGAAATTTTAGGTAGCTTCTATGAAAAGCAAGCCGAGATAGAAAAATTGCAACAAGGACCTTAGGCAATTCGAATGCAGGTCAGTAATGATCACAACAATGAAATATAATGTGTAATTCTCCCGATAATCTTGATGACAGAAAAAAATAAAGGTGCAAACAAGAATCATTGCTGGCAATCGTATCGTATGATGCCAGGATCTTATCTACATATTAATAAGGAGGTCACGCTAAAGACATAGATGGAAAACACGAACACCAAATGAGTTAATCTGGCTTAACTGGTCTGTAGCACAGAATTAGGGACACTTGGGCGCCTGGGTGGCTCAGTGGGTTAAAGCCTCTGCCTTCAGCTCAGGTCATGATCCCAGAGTCCTGGGATCAAGCCCCGCATCAGGCTCTCTGCTCAGCAAGGAGCCTGCTTCCCACCCCCTTCTCTGCCTGCCTCTCTGCCTACTTGTGATCTCTGTGTCAAATAAATAAATAAAATATTTTAAAAAAAAAGAATTAGGGACACTTTGAACAGTTTTATTAGGCAATCAGAAATAAACTGTCATAAAGAATGGTTCTATTGGTGGAGTAAATTTATGGAAAATGAAAGGAGATACTCATGGGCATAAATATTAACATCTTGTAGAGATTAAACTGACTTAACTCATATTTATTTCAGTTATTTACTTAATATTGGCTAATTTAATATGTTATTTAACTGACAAAAATTTTAACAAATGGAAATTCCATTCAATAAAAACGAAAATGTAAAATTAAAGGAAACCCTAAATCTGGAAATTCATAACTCTAAGAGGCAAGTGATAGCCTATTAAATAATATGCTAATAGCAATGATTTGGCTTTTAAAATTACATCCTTAACTAAGGACATCTTCCAAAATAAAGGCAAAGTTCATGAATATTGTAGACAAAAAAATAAATCTAGATTAACATGGAATAGTTAGGGGACTACAGGAGAAGAAAACAGATGTACATCTCTGTAACATATGATACCTACATTGCTACATTAACCATCTGAGTTCAATTTTTATGCAGAGTATATATTCTTTTGTCTTTTCTTGTTGAACTTTAAAAAAAAAAAGTATGCTATGGCTTTGTATCATTACCACCATATGTTAAAAAAAAAAAAAGGAAAGAGGATTCTATGCAATATATTTTAGTTTTAAGATGCTGGTTAATGAAAATGGGTGCGTTTAAAATAGATTTACAATACTCAATGAATGGGGCACCTGGGTGGCTCAGTGGATTAAGCCTCTGCCTTCGGCTCAGGTCATGGTCTCAGGGTCCTGGGATTGAGCACCGCATCAGGCTCTCTGCTCACCAGGAAGCCTGCTTCCCCGCCTCTCTCTCTGCCTGCTACTCTGCGCCTACTTGTGATCTCTCTCTCTCTGTGTCAAATAAATAAATAAAATCTCTGAAAAAAAAAACCAACTCAATGATTTATCACTTGCCCACTATTTGAAAAAATAAATATCTGGAGATATTTCCAGAAATGTCTGGAAAATGTTGGATATATTTTAAAAAGCGTATCTGTTCTTCCTGTTTAAACAGGTATTTGCAATTTTCCAACTACTGAGCTCAGAAATCCTGAAAGTACCCAATTTAAAAAAGAACTTATAGGATTTAGAAAGTACTATAAATGATTATTATTACCAATCCACAAAGTTGACTCAAACATTCCAGCACAAACTTATTTAAAAAGCTTAATGCAAATTTTATTAGAGAAATAAGGCTATCCACAGTTGACTGCCTTAGAATAACTGCCATATATTTGAGTATCTAATGCTCCACCTAACTCATTTAACACCATCTGCTAGACTTCAATTCCACTGATACCTATAAGGAAAGGAAGACAGTAAGATAATGCAAACTCTTAAGTTACACCCTTGTAAAGAGGAATAAGGAAAGTTCTTAGTTAACACTTCCTGAATACACTGATTTACTTCTCTTAGGGAAGGGCTTCTGAAAGCACCTTGGTTCCAAACAACTGGTTTTCATTCCAGGTTCCTGTGACTCAGAATTATCTGTATTATACTGCCTTCCTAGTAAAGGTAGAGATCATATCTGACCAATCCTCCAAAATGAGAGGTACCCTTTACACCAATTACAGTCTAGAAGATCAGAAACCACAGGTCATGAAATAGAGAAAAACGAATGCAGGAAGTTGTTACCTTTTACAGAAAGGGTAAAAGATACGATATGGTAAGTGATCAAGAAGAGACGGAGACAACTGGACACCAGCAGACACCAGGAAAGAACTACTATTCCTAGGCTAGACAGACAAAAAGGAAGAAGCACTGCTACAAGAGTCCAGGGCCAGAGTCACACAGTCACTGGAATTATGACAGACTTATCCAGCGGGAACTCGAGTCACAAAAGAAATAGTTTCTGCCAGCAATATAACTAGAGGCAAGCAGAAGCAAAGAAATGTCCTGACTTTTCCCTTTCTTTAAATCCCCCATCAGTATTTCCCATTGGGTTTCCCAAACCCCATGGACGATGGCTGTCCCTGGAGCCTAGAAAAAGCAGCCTGCAGAATTAGCCCTCCTTCAGTACAGAAGCAAGTAGGAGAAGAGTGTAAAATGCACCTGAGGACAAATAAGCCCAAGACCAGCATAGCCTTTCAATAAAGTTCATATTGTAAATGTGAGGATCCACAAGTTCAGTCAATCCAGTTAATTTTTTGCTATTATGCCAACTGGCTCTAAGATTTCAACAGAATATTCATATTTCTAGATCATCTTTCAGATTTTAAAATGAACATTCCTAGAACATCAGTATCTAGAAGTATAATTCTGCTAGGCAGGTCAAGAACTATCCAACTAGTTATACCCAGAGATGCAGAAATGTTCAACTGAGGTGACAGAAAGTTTAGTAAAGTCTGTCTCAGTTTGCTTGTATCCTAATTTGGAGTAATTTAAGAGATGCATTTTCCAAGAAAAGCAAAATGGTCCCTGGAGAAATGAGGATGTCAGCCAACATTTAGTATACACTATTATAAATTATTCCTGAGTAAATGCCTCAAATGTGCTTCTATAAAGCACCTTTTGTAATCCTTAAAAAGATGCTGGATTTTTAATTATATGTAACTAAATCCATTATCTTTTCACCCAATTCATAAAAGAAATCAGAGTGCTAATACAAATTCTTTGGTATAAGATAAATAATGACACTGTGATTAAAAGCCAACTCTACCATAAAAAAATCAACATACTCTTTCATGTATAAAAGAGGTACTGCTAACAACAGTGACTGTCACCAGCTCTAGAATGAAATTTACTTATACATTAAATCTGAACATTTCAAAAGCTCCCTGAAATCCCCATTTTGCTAGAATTATTGCTATGTTTATTCAAAATGTACAGATAATTATAAAGCATAATGCATTTTTTCCCAAAAATTTTTGATAAATTCATTTAGTGAAAATATATGTATCAAATACAGGTTTTTTAAAAAAGGCTTAAAAACTTTCCAATACTTAAGAAATCTTTATTTAGAAATACTAACTTGTCTTCATCAAATTGGTGTTATCAACAAGTCATATTAGTTGTCAAATACCATTAGTTTTACTTCATATACATTTAAAAATAAACATTCTGTACCCTGACTTATGATTTCCAAAGCAAATTTTAAAATTATATAACATATCTTAATTTTATATTGTGATAAAGGACGCTGACTACATGGCCTGACATAAGACAGGACATTCAGTATTAGAGCAATACTGGCAACATCATGTTAAGTTTGATCAAACAGTCCTAGTAAGTCCTTACTAGACCTCGAAGACTTTTCAGCAAACATATGTAGTTCTCTACAAATTTAGAAAACAGAAAAACAATAATTCCTTATGATTTTAAAAGTAAAAAAGCTAATTTATTCTTTTTAATAAGATTACAAATAGCCAGTAAGCACCATATCAGAATAAACTACCATAAAAAGATTGTAGCTGTTTTTAAAATAATGCCATTTTTCAAACATAATTAAATGCAGAAAACTACTACCTTATTCATTGCTTTCTTTTCTTAAAACCAATACAAGTCGTTTTTTCTGCAAACACTTACCATCCACTCAGATATAATAACATCCACTTTTTCTACAGGAAGGCAAACTTCTTCAATCTTTCCTTTAATTAGTATAATAGTTTCTTCAAGTTTATTTAATCTGAAAATTATAAAGAATTAAATTAGTATGTTAGTCTCAGAAAACTAGTCAAATTACATAATTTCTTGGAAACTGTTTGGATTATTTTGTATGTTCTAAGTTTGATTATTTCCTGAGCAATAGAATTAATTTTTGATCACTTAGTCCACAAAAGTTTCTGATTAATATGGCAATACTCTGAACCAATATTGAAAACTTCATCCTGAAAAGAAATCTGAATTTTATCAAGAACGTATGTCAATAAAGTTACTGTTTCGTTTTGTTTTTTTCCAAAGGGAGGGGTGTTAAGAGACATACAGAGCACGCAACAAGAGTATATTTTAAAGGCAAGCTGTGTTTCACAGTGGAGAGAGAATTAAAAGCCAGAAACTCTTTATTTGAACTCTAGATCCTCTAGTAATTGTCAGCTAAGTGATCTTCATCAAATTATATCATAATCTTCTGAGCCTGTGTGCTCATGTGTAACAGAGAATGATGATGCCTGCCCTATCTACTTCACAGCCTATTATGAGGATCAAATATCTGTGAAAGCAGCACATATACCCTCAGCACGTATTTCCTCAAAATATTATATGCTGCATAAAACCTGACTATCTACTACCATCTTAAATTATTTAACCTTGTCCACTGATACTCGTTAGGTATTTTTATATGCTTGGTCTAAGACTAGCACGTATTTTTCACCTTCCTTTTAAAATATGAAGTAGACAACAGAGTTAAGGAGATGATTTCAAAAAGTTAAAAGCAAGCTGCTAAGTTTATATCTAATTAAATAAATAAACTCTCAATCCTCAGGGGATGTACATCTGAATTACAAAGGACTTTTTCTGCTAACAAAGGAGTATGTCTTTTCCCAACTTCACTGAGGTATCATTTACGTAAAATTAAGTGCATTCATTTAAAGGGTAAATTTTGTTGACTTTTACAAAAGAGACATTTGAATGATCAATATCATCATCAATATACAGAACATTTCTACCTCCTCGAATTCATTAGTACTCCTTCCCAGAAAATCCTCCTGTTCACAAGCAAACACTGATTTTCCTTCTTTCATTACATATTAGATTTTTATTTTGAAGTTTCTTATAAATGGAATGATAACAAATGTGCCTTTTTGCGTGTGGTTTCTTTCAATAAGCATACTTTTTAGATTCATGTATACTTTTATGTATATCACTAGTGTATTCCTTATTGTTGCTTAGTATTCCCGTGTGGATAAAACAATTTTGTTTATCTATACATCCACGGATGGAATTTCTGCTTGCCACTCCCTCTGACTGCACTCTCTCTCTCTCTAAAATAAATAAAATCTTAAAATATATGTTCATAGGGATACTGGTCTGTAGTTTATTTTCTTGGAATATCTGTTTGGCTTTACTATCACTGTAATAGCCTTTTAAATTATGTTGTGAAGGGTTCTGTCTACCTCTAAGAGTTTAGTATTACTTCTTCATTAAATGTTATAAGAAATTTGCTATTTGAGCCTGCAGTTTAATTTATGAGGACTGTAATTACCAACTCATTTTCTTTTTTTTCCTTTTCTTTTCTTCCTCCTTCCTCCCTTCCTTTCTAATATTTTATTTATTTGAGAGAGAGGTAGATAGCGAGAAAGAAAGCCAAGGCAGGGGGAGAGGGAAAAGCAAGCTCCAGCTGAGCAAAAAGCCTCGATGCAGGGCTTGATCCTAGGACCCTGGGATCATGACCTGAGCCGTAGGTAAACAGTTAACAGACTGAGCCACCCAAGCACCCACCAGCTCATTTTATTTATTAGATCTAGGTATATTCAGATTTTCTAGTTCTTCTAGAATCAATTTTGATAACTTTCATTCTTCAAACTATTTTTCCATTTTACCTAAACTGTTATTATTTATTGACATAAAGGTGTTTGTAATATTCCTTCATTATCCTTTGTCTATAGGATCTGTAGTGATGTTCCCCTCTTCAATCCTAATACTGATAATTCGTATCTTCTCTTTTCTTCTTGATAATTCCAGTTACAGGTTTATTAATGCTATCTTCTTTAAATACATTGTTTTCATTAATCTTCTCTATTGTTTTGTTTTGTATTGCACTGACTTCTGATCTTTACTTTCTTTCTTGGTATATTTCACTTTTCTTTCTCTACCATATCTTAAGATGGAACATCAGGATAATGGATTTTAAATACTTCTTTTCTAATATAAGCATTTAAAACTAAATTTCCTCCTGAGTATGGCTTTAGCTGCATCCCACAAATTTTCATACACTGTGTTTTTAATGCAGTTCAAAATATTTTCTATATTCTTTCTTTCATTATGTCTTCTTTGAACCATGCGTTATTTAGAAGTGTGTTATTTAACTGTCAAATATTTGGGACCTATCAGATATCTTTCTGTTATTGACTTATAATTAAATTTTAGTAAGCCAACAAGCACAGTCTATAAGATTTAATTTTTTTCAACTTATTGAGACTTCTTTTTATTGTCTTATATGTAATCTATTTTGATGTATGTTCTATGTGCACTTAAAAAGAATATCATTCTGCTATTTTTTGATAAAGTGTTATGTAAGTGTCAACTAGGTCTTTTATACTTCTATTTATTTTATATCTACTTGTTCTATCAATTATTGACAGAAAAGCACTGATATATCTCCCGATTACAAACTTGTCTATTTCCCCTTTAATTTCTGTCAGTTTTTGCTTCATGTATTCTGGAAACTTTAGTTAGATGACTATAGGTTTAGTATTATCATATATTCTTGATTATTTAATCTCTTTATCATTATGAAATACCCTTCTTAATTCCTAAAGTTTTATGTTTTGCTTATATGATATTTATACATTCATTTCAGCTTTATAAATGATTTGTGTCTTCATACCATTATCTTTCCCCATTCTTTTACTTCTAACCTACGGCAATTTTTTATTTAGACTGGATTTTTTTGAGGCTAGAAAACAGATGGGTCTTACTTTTTATCCAGTCTGACAATCTCGGTCTTTTTATGTACTTACTTATGTATTTATTTATTTATTTATTTGCCTTAAAAAAAAAAATTATGTTCAATTAGCCAACATATAGTACATCATTGGTTTCTGATGTAGAGCACTGGGTGTTACGCATAATCTGTCTTTTAATTGAATCTTTAGAACAAGGACTGTAAAATTATGGCCTTCTAGTCTGTGCCCATTTTTGTACGTTCACAGGCTTAGGCGTTGTTAAGAAGGAAGAAGCAAGCAAGAAGGAAGCAGTACAAGTGACAAAGTTTAAAATATTTACAATCTGGCCATTTACAAAAAGGTTTGCCAACACTTGCTTTAGAGCATTACAGAAGCATAGCTAAGACAAAGAACATAGTGAGAAGATCTACCATAGAAAAAAATGAGGTCACAGAAAGAAAAGAAATAAAAAGGAACAGAAAAAATAAACAACCCTTGAAGAAATAAAAGATGAGGGATGCCTGGGTGGCTCAGTCCGTTCGTGAAGTGTCTTCCTTCAGCTCAGCTCATGATCCCAGGGTTCTGCATCAGACTCCTTGCTCAGCAGGAAGCCTGCTTCTCCCTCTGCCTACCATTCCCCTTGCTTATATTCTCACACTCTCTTGCTCTCTTTGGCAAATAAATAAATAAAATCTTAAAAAAAAAAAAAGGATAAGAATTTTCTAGAACTGACTAAAAGCATTAAGCCATAGATGAATCCAAAGAATCTAAGACTAATTTCTTTTAAATCTATAAATTACAACTTCAATAAATCAAAAACAAAGACAAAATCTCCAAAAAAGGTTACCTCCAATAAAAATAAGTTACTCTGACATGTGACTTCTTAATAGCAACAACAGAAGCCAGAAGGTAATAAAATGATAAAACCAATGAACTAGAGCAGAGGTAGGCAAACTTTTTATCAAATTGCTAAATAATAAATATTTTAGTCTCCCAGGCCATATGGTTTCTGCTTGCAACTACTCAAGTGCTATTGCTGGATAAAAGCAGCAATAGACAATATGTAAAGGGCATGGCTGCATCCTAATTTTATTTACAAAACATGTGGCCGGTCCATGGCTGAAGTTTATGGACTTCCATACCAGAACATTATGACACCAACCCAGAATTGCCATGCAGATAAAAATATCTCCAAGATAGAAGCAGAATATATTTTTGAACAAACCAACACCATTTTGATTTTGTTTGGTTACAGCCATAAGTACACAATGAAAAAAAAAAGTTAAAGAATTAGTTCAGGAAGATGGAAAATGATCTAAGATACTGAAATATGAAGGCAAAGAAAAGAGGATGGACTTATGGGTGAGTGAATACAAAGGATCATGAACCACAGATTTTACCCAGGGTCAAGCTTTACAATTTCAAAAATACAGGCCATTAAGAGGTCCTAATTAGAGAGAAGTCTGGGACATTAAGGGCAGATGCTTTGGTCTTTCCTTCTCTATGTCAGGCATGTACTCTCTCACCCAGTGTAGACACGATCTCTAAGTAAGGAGCCCCTCTCCATGTACCAGATTGTTCCCTACTACATAAGTCTCTTAAACTGCTAATATCTTTGAAATTATTAATGAAGCTTAATACTGGGTAATATCTCTGGGTAAGCAGATTTGTGAGAGTCGACTAGAAAATAAGTTAGCTCAGGGTGGTGCTAGTAGGGAACTCTCATACAGAGCCATGAATCACAAAGGCTCGGGGCACTTTTAAACCAGGAAAAGGGGGGAACTAAAAAAATAGAAAGATCTAATCCTCAGATGGTTACCTAGACATCTTTGGTATGAAATGGGAATACTCAGACTCATAGAAACTGGCGATTGGCATGGCAGGCATCAGTAAGCAGAAGGGAAGACAGTGAAAAGTCCTATTCTCTGGCTGTTACTAGCATGTCTGACAAATACTAGTCTTTCAGGGAGGAGATAGAGGCAGGAGAAAAAAAACCTGCAAGAACAATTTTTCCTCTCACTGGAAAGCCTCCTTGTGCTTATATGGCTACATGCAGAGATGAAGTATCCATTAGGAAAGTAATGAACTTAAGCCTGTGGGTTATCCCAAAGATGATACAGGTAGATGCCTCCAACAAGGTCAGAGGACTCCTGAATGCTGAGCGTATTTTGTGAAAGAAATAGGGCATTTCACAAAGACATACCAGAAAAGCCTAGTGAATCATTACTGGCATGGACAATCAGGAGGATGCATCACTTATTTTACATACAACAGAGCAGAAAGGATTACTTGAGTTGATGATAGATTCCTATGTTGCATTGAACAGGTGCTTCTAGGTGGTACAACAACTAAATGCTCAGTAAGAGCTGGGCTACAGTATACCTACCCCATGAGGGTAATTGCTCTAACCTCTTCCCAACACACAGCCCTCTAAAGCAGAAGGAATGCTGTGAGCGCAAGTAAACTTAGATTGGCTTTACAATAACAATATAATTGAGTGCTTTTGACAGAGATGATGATGTGGAACTCAGTGACTCCTCATTCTTGAGCATTTTATGCAACCTTGTAATCAAGATGTCGTATCTGATTACATTAATTACCAAGAATGGGACTCTATGATGTTGCTGACATAAAAAGAAAGGGGGGGATCAACAAAAGAAAAAAATGGAGTAAACAAAAACCAGGTCATTGAGAAGGACAATTTGGATGGCTTTGGAAAAACAGTGTGAGAAAGAGGAATTAGATAAGTTCACTACTAAGGAGTTAGTAACAAGCTTTGTAGAGGACAGTTCATATCTTAGTAGGTTCAAAAGGGTCTTTACAGGCTTATTCTTAGCAGAAATTATTGCAGAAAATGTTATAAGAAGAAGTTAAAACAGCTGACTTGTGATTCATGTATAACCTTTACCGGGGGATATTCAACCTGTGGGTAAATTTTCCATTAAAGTGACTTAATGGGGGTGCCTAGGTGGCTGAGTGGGTTAAAGCCTCTGCCTTCGGCTCAGGTCACGATCTCAGAGTCCGGGGATCGAGCCCTCCATCGGGCTCTCTGCTCAGCGGGGAGCCTGCTTCCCTTCCTCTCTCTCTCTGCCTGCCTCTCTGCCTGCTTGTAATCTCTGTCAAATAAATAAAATCTTTTAAAAAAAAAAAGTGACTTAATGTCTTTGAATTATCTGGGAGGTTAGAAATAATAACAATACACTTTGATATATTTTAATTTCCAATGTTTGTGTTTCATGTTTCTTACAGAAATACAACTGATTTTTTTTTTATGTTATGTCAGTCACTATACAGTATATCATTAGTTTTTGATGTAAGGAGGGTACGTATTGCATGGAGCACTGGGTGTTATGCGCAAACAATGAATCATGGAACACCACATCAAATACAATTAATTTTTGTATATTAATTTGTACTTAGCATCTTGATAATTTTATTATTGGAATAATTTATTTATCATTTATTTCTGAAGTGCATATTTATAAACATACCATTAGTAAGTATGAATAGTTTTCTCATTTTCAATTCTTGTAACTTTCTTTTTAGTGCCTTGCTGTACTGGGATCTCCTTTACAGAGTTAGACAGAAATAGTGACAGCAGATATCTCTGTCCTATTCCTGAACTTAAAGCAAATGCTTTCAATGCCTCATCAATACATGGGCCTTAGGGCTTGTGTTTTTTTGTAGGTACTTTATCTCATGTTAGAGGACATTCGTTTTTAGCTCTAGTTCGCTAAGAACTGTAATCCATTGATATACTGCATGGATATGGAATTTTATCAAGCCGTTTATTCCGCATCTAGTGAGATGATCTCAATAGACTGTTCTGGCTGATGTTCTCATACGTAACCAACCTTATATTCTTGGGATAAACTTTACCTTTCAATATATTGCTCAATTAGTTTTCTAATATTTTGATTAAAATTTTTGCATATATGTTCATGAATGAGTAACCTGTAATTTTCTGTTCTACTGCCTTAGTAGAATTTCAGTATAAAGGTTATACTGCCCTCATATATGGGTGCTTGATTCTTGACAAAGATGAATGACACTGCAAAGTGGAGAGGAAAGAATGGTCTCTGTAATAAGTGAGACTGGGACAACTAGGTCATTTAAACAGATTATGAAAAAAAAAAAAGAATAAAACGCATCACTACTTCATCCCATATACAAAAACAATGCCCAAGAGATCACACGCCTAAATGTAAAAAACACAACTATAAAGCATTTACAACAGAATATAGGAGAATATCTCAATAAGCTCAAAAATAGCCTTAAACAAGAACGTTGCTGTGTGAAAATTGAGAATTCAGTACATCAAAAGACACTATGAAGGGAAAACGCACACAAGAATGAGAGAAGACAGCTGCACTAGATAAAACCTATAAACTAAAATTTTAAAAATATAAAGATCTCCTACAAATAAAGGGAGAAGATCCAACTCAACAAAAATCTGATAAAAGATATCAACAGATATTTCACAGAAAAGAAAACTCAAATGGCCAGTAATCACCTAAAAAGGTGCTCAGCCTCATTAATAACTACATAAATGCAAATTTAAATTGTAATGAGGTGCTCTAAGACCACCTTGGAAAAAAATGGAAAAGAGAAGACAATACCAACCAGAACCATTATATATAAAAAGTCTGTAACAGAATTTTTCGTAATAGCTCTAATCTGAAAAACCTAAAAAATGTCCATCAAGAACAGATCAGAAAATTGTGATACAGTCATCAACTGCAGTCCTTACAATAATAATGATGAATAAACTCCAGTTACACGTACCATGAATGAACACTAAAAAAAATGTCGAGCAAAAGAACCTAGACAAAAAGAATGCCTAATATATCAATTTATTTAAAAATCAGAGTTGAGTAAACTATCTTAAATGGATGGCGACGTCAGTGGTTAAAGTAGAAAGCAAACAAAAGAAGTAATTACTATCAAAGTCAAGATGGTAACTCAAAGAGGCAAGGGCAGCATCTGACTGAAAAAGGCAAATGGAGGTGGGTGGAATTCTATCTACAGTGTGCTAATGTTCTATTTCTCATTATTTATGCACATTTAATACATATGTTATATTTCACGCAAAGGTTAAGAAAAAGGGATTGTTTATCATATTTGGGTTTTTTTCAAATAAGTACTTAATAAAATTCTTTCTGATAAAACTGCTGTGGTTGCTTACTATTTACTGAAGTATTTATGTGGTCCTAACAGTTACAAACACTTCAAAAGAAACAAAAAGTGAGCTTCCTAAAAGAGCAAAATGTTCCCATTGCCTAGAAATAACTTCAGAATGCTAATGCTGAAACAAGATGTGTTCTGTAAAAGGCCATCTGCTCAGGCTGTTTATTGTCTGCTACAAGTCATAATCCTACTTGCATCAGTAATTACTTGTTCAAATATAAATATAACAGGAAAGATTAAGATTTCAGGCAATACACAGAGAAAAAGACAAAGGCCATAATTCCTAGTAATTCTGTATTAAACAGCTCAACACAGATATCATTCACATAGATAACCTTTTTCTGGAGACTGCTCATCTTAATCACCAGCTGATTTCCCATTCATGAAAAAAACTATACATTTTACTGACTTTTCTCAAGTGTCTACTCACTAAACCATTCTTTAGCATAAAAGCATGCCAAATGAATTTTATCTCTAGAATCACCTGCTCAGAAACTAGCATAGCTTTAACCTACAGAAATATGACAATGTAATAAGAAGAATATTTTAAGTAAGTCTCTTAACTCCAGTGAGTACTAAAACCATCTATTTTTCTGAATGAAAATTCTGTTAGGAAATAAGGTGGGAAAATATTGGTCATTCTATCATAAAAGTAGCAATTTAACTTCTATTTCACGATTCAGAATATCGGCATGATTCATTATCTCATACTGGGCATACAGAGTTGAAAGACACAGTCCACACATTTAAGAACACGGTCTAAGGGAGACAGAACAGTAAGCAGCATAGGGTATCACAGGAGCTCATATAAAAAGCCCTTAAGTAAGTGAGGGACATTTGAGTTTAACCAGGAAAAGATAGCACCCACAAAGACATATATGTCTTTGTGAGTAAGGGAGTGTCACCTCTGTGGGCATGTGTGTGTGCATGTGTGTGTGTGTGTGTGTGTGTGTGTGTGTGTATGGAAGAGAAATGCAAATCTGAAGAAATATAAATAGTTCGATATGATTAGAGCAAGAAGAACACAGTGATGATGATGACAGGTAGAGGTGATACTGAAGAGTTTAGATTTTATTTAAAGGCAGTAAAGAGTCATTTCATGATTTTTTAGAACAGGAAACATAGGATCAAATGTGTAATGTACCTCTGTCTGATGTGACTTAGATTAAAGACCTGGTCTAGTCCAAAGAAGAACATGGTCTAATAGGGAGATAAACGCAAGCAGCGTAAAGCATCAGAGAAGTTCCTGCAATGAAGACCTGTAGTCAAGTAGGTGGCATTTCAGTTTGTGACAAAGTAATTAGGGAGTTCATCTAGAATACATGAGTGCTAGGGAAGGGCAGGGAGGGAATATCCTGATACAAAAACATAGAAGGTTTACATAATATTACTTTGCTTTTATTTTACTGTGGCACCCAAGCACAGATACTTCCCTTTTGTTCCCTAAGCACACGGAAATGACAATAAAGCAATGTAAAATACAACAATAAATTGAAAAGTACATAAAGATTTTAGGAGGTGGAATCAAAGAAGCAAAGATTCTGATAATTTAGTGGGAGAAGAAAGGGGGTTAAATTCTATTGGTAAACTTGTCAAGAAGGCTCCAGGGCTTAGTGTACACAGCAGAAATTATAGTGGAGGTAGAAGTCATTCTTCACAACACAGAGTCCTGCAGTTAAAAGGTATATAAGGTAGAAGTGACAGACACTGAAAAATCAACGAAAGAAAGGGAGGTCTCCCTCTGCTCCTCTAGAGACAAATCACATTCCAGCTACCTTTCCTAAAAAATCTAGTCCTCCATTCATAAATCCAAACAAACAAAAAAGGATTTTTTTTTTTTTTTAACATTTTATTTATTTACTTGACAGATAGACAGAGAGAGAACACAAGCAGGGGGAGCTGTAGAGGGAGAGGGAGAATCAGGCTTCCCTCCAAGCAGGGAGCTTGACGTGGAGTTGGATTCCAGGACCCTGGGATCATGACCTAAGCCAAAGGCAGACACTTAACAAAGTGAGCCACCCAGGTACCCCAAAAAACACGGATTCTTAACTATTTGAGACAAAGGGTAGATGTAAGTACATCCCATGAAAAATAAATACTACCAGGCAGATCATTTCAAATGCAGGCCCCTGACATAGAGTCAGAATAAGGTGTGTATTCCTTGAATACGATGAACTGCCTCCCCCCCAAATTATCATTTGTGTTTACAGGTGTGTAGCTGTGGGATTACCAGCATTGAAAACATTTATTGTTTAAAATTAGCAATAACTCAGCTTCTAATATAATGAAAAAAAAAAAGATGAAAAGAATCATCTGGATTCAGGCACAGAAAATGGGCTTTCAGGTTTGATGTTGATTTACCTTTGAATGTTTGATGTCCCAGGTCTTGAAAATTTATTAATTTATAAATTCATTCATTAAATAAGTATTTAAACTGAATACCTACCATGTGCCACACACATCACCTTTCCTGGTGGAAAAAAAAAAACAGAGAGAAAAAGAGAAAAATCCCTGTCTAAACTTGAGGAACTGAAATTCTGGAAAAACTTGCATTTCTATGTATTTCATCTCCTGACCTAAAGCTTTAAAAAGCCTTACTAAGGGGCACCTGGGTGGCTTAGTGATTAAGGCCTCTGCCTTCGGCTCAGGTCATGGTCCCAGGGTCCTGGGGGATGGTGGGATCAAGCCCCGCATCGGGCTCTCTGCTCAGTGGGGAGAGCCTGCATCCCTTCCTCTCTCTGCCTGCCTCTCTGCCTACTTGTGATCTCTGTCAGATAAATAAATAAAAATCTTAAAAAATAATAATAAAAAAAATAAAAATAAAAAGCCTCACCAAAATGCTGATAGTGATCTCTCATACTAGGATCACAGATAATCTTTAGTTTCTTCTTTATCCACTCTACATCTTCCCAACACAAAACACATCCTTTCCCCTTTTTTACTTAAAGGGGAGGAGAACTGAGTAGAGAAATCAGTCCCACTGCCCTGGAGAGAATGGCTGACAGCTGCTGGAAGCAAAGGCAAAGTACAAATAACCAAGCCGGTTACATGCAGCTGTATGAATTCAGGTGAGAAATGTAAGAATGTGAATAAAGACATGAATTCAAGACATGTCAATGATAGATGAGGGATGGATCTGAGAAACAGTAAGTATTCTCAGTTAACAGGATTCTCTCCAACAGGAATATTGGTAAAAAAAAAAAAAAAAAAGCAAAGGTCAAGTATGAACCCCAGGTTTTCAATTTTTACCCGTGAGAAAAGCACCAATGCAGATCTATTCTCTCAGGTCTTACCTCTGTAACCATGGCAATAATTCTTGACCAGATTCTATAAAACTCCTGAACACTCACATAATTGGAGGGTAATGATGCTCTTCTATTTCCCCCAAGCCATGGACCAAGATAAACCAGCCTGACAGCATGTTTAAAGCAAACATGAATATCCCTGATGTGTACCTGGGGTCTGACATGCTTTTACACCATGGGGGAAGGGGGTCAGAGAGCAGGCGACATTATGACCAGCTCTCTTTGAGAACTATAGACTCTAAGACTCAAGCAAACTTCCTCAGGAAGACACATCTTACATGTGTCTCTGAGGTTTGGAGCTAGAGAGTAATGTACATTTTGCATGACTCTTGCAAAGAAAGGATTACTTGGGAGCCTCTACATGACCTCTCTACTGAAGGGTATCTTTTTCTTGCTGTCCCTGAACTGTCTTTTGCTATGTGTATAAATCTTAACTGTGAATACAACTTTATATTGAATTTAAGGAGTTTTCCCAGTGAACCACTGGACTAGAGGGCAGTCATGAGACCTTCAAAACAGCGAACAGGAAATTAAGAATTTGGTGGGGTGGGAGAAGAAATGAATTTAGTTTTCTTGTACAGTGCCTCGATCACCTTCATTACCTTCATTAGAATTCTATGGTTTTTGAGCAGCAAATATGTTTTTTGCCATTTTAACTTCATCAGCAGTTCAAAATTCTCTGCAGCTTTAACTCACTCTTCTATGTTATTTCCATTAAATTTAGAAACAAAATATGAAGGAACACCCTTACTTCAAGAATTTATGCTGTCCTAAACTTCATAAAATCTATGAAAGACCCACAGCAAACATCATCCTCAATGGGAAGAAGCTCACAGCCTTCCCGTTGAGATCAGGAACACGACAAGGATGCCCACTCTCACTACTCTTGTTCAACATAGTATTAGAAGTCCTAGCAACAGCAATCAGACAACAAAGAGAAATAAAAGGTATCCAAATTGGCAATGAAGAAGTTAAACTCTCTCTCTTCGTAGATGACATGATACTTTATATGGAAAACCCAAAAGACTCCACCCCCAAACTACTAGAACTCATACTGCAATTGTAACGTGGCAGGATACAAAGTCAATACAAAAATCAGTGGCTTTCTTATACACTAACAATGAAAATACAGAAAGAGAAATTAGAGAATCAATCCACTTACTATAGCACCAAAAACCATAAGATACCCGGGAATAAACCTAACCAAAGAGGTAAAGGATCTGTACTCGAGGAACTACAGAACACTCATGAAAGAAATTGAAGAAGACACAAAAAGATGGAAGACCATTCCATGCTCTTGGATTGGAAGAATAAACATTGTTAAAATGTCTATACTACCTAGAGCAATCTATACTTTTAATGCCATTCCGTTCAAAATTACACTGGTATTTTTCAAAGAGCTGGAGCAAATAATCCTAAAATTTGTATGGAATCAGAAGAGACCCCGAATCGCTAAGGAAATGTTGAAAAACAAAAATAAAACCAGTGGCATCACGTTACCTGATTTCAAGCTTTACTACAAAGCTGTGATCACCAAGACAGCATGGTACTGACATCAAAACAGACACATAGACCA
>PISX010004134.1:0-125840 GCA_004024625.1 Mellivora capensis | reverse complement strand
TTGCGCTACTGGGTATTTACCCCAAAGATACAGATGTGGTGAAAAGAAGGGCCATCTGTACCCCAATGTTTATAGCAGCAATGGCCACGGTCGCCAAACTGTGGAAAGAACCAAGATGCCCTTCCACGGACGAATGGATAAAGAAGATGTGGTCCATATACACTATGGAGTATTATGCCTCCATCAGAAAGGATGAATAACCGACTTTTGTAGCAACATGGACGGGACTGGAAGAGATTATGCTGAGTGAAATAAGTCAAGCAGAGAGAGTCAATTATCATATGGTTTCACTTATTTGCGGAACATAACAACACGGAGGACATGGGGAGATGGAGAGGAGAAGGTAGTTGAGGGAAATTGGGGGGGAGGTGAACCATGAGAGACTATGGACTCTGAAAAATAACCTGAGGGTTTTGAAGGGGCGGGGGGTGAGAGGTTGGGGGAGCCTGGTGGTGGGTATAGTGGAGGGCACGCATTGCATGGAGCACTGGGTGTGGTGTAAAACTATGAATTCTGTTACGCTGAAAAGAAATTTAAAAAAAAATGGAGCTGAAATAAAATCTAATCATGAACACAAAGGAATCAAGGAATTGTGACATTTGAGGTTTCAGTGGAAGGACATTTTTTACTTGGGTTTTTATTTATTTATTTTTAACTCCTTGCTGTCCTTCTGGTCAGACCTTATAAGCTGAACTAAAATTTAGGTTGAATGAACGGTTTCATTTGTCTCATTTATTCATCTACAATATGATTTTTCTTACTTTGGGATTATGAAGTTCTCTGAGAAGCTGTTGATAGTTATGGATATTCTCCTGAGAAAAATGTGTATAACATACCTGAGAAACGGTTGTGTAACACTTTTCACTTATGATTTCTGAGGTTCTCATACCTTGTAAAGATCTTATACAAAATTTTCAATGAGGCAGAGAGGGAGGTATTTTTTAATGTTATCTCAGCTTACTAATGTCATGTCAGACATACTGAGTTGTGCTTTCTATTATAGAATATATGGCAGCACACTGATTACTGTGAGATGGGGACATATCTATCTTGGTCAAGGAGATATTTATTTTAGAAAATAGTTTTATTTAGCCATTATCTGCATGAATCAATGACCTATTTGCATTTTTGTTTATTTCTGTGTTCAGAACTATACGGAGTAGCATTTTTCTTGAACTTTCAAAGTACAGTAGACATACTGTGAAGCTGAACTTGGATGATCCATCGGTGTAGACAGCCCTTTATTATTTTCAGTTGTGTTTCCTGTTCTGGAAGTTTTTCAGAGTTATGTTCCTATTTCCATATGTACCACATAGACAGCTGTCCCCTTTCCATATATTTTAATCAACTAAAATATAGTGGTGAAATGGGACAGGAGGATGTCATAGAAACACAAAGGTATAACCTCACTCCATAGTTCTTTAAATTTCTTTTTCTAGACTGTGGTTTGGAAAAATACAGTTGGCAGGCTGGCCTTGTTTTTATAAATAAAGTTTTATTAGAGCACAGCCACACTCATTAATTTATGTATTATCTCTGGCTATTTTCACTTTATAAAGGAAGAGTTGAACATTTGTGATGGAGACTATATGGCTCATAAACCATTTTTAGTGTCTGGCCCTTTAAGAAAGAGTTGGCTGTTTTAGACAAAGGACAAAGAAAGATAAGAGAACAAATTTATACATGACCACAAGCTGTTGTGTAACTCATTTAGTTTCCACAGCAAGGTTGTTGCTATGTGAAAATTGCTTATTTATACTTAAATTCTTTAGAAGACCCCAAGTTGCCCTGAAAGGCTCAGAGGCAGTTTCAATAGCCTCTTTAGGCTACTTTGGAAAATCTCCCCAATTTTCCCTTCTGCTTTCATCCCTCATTATTCTTGGGATAAAAACCAAGTAGAGTTGAGAACCAATCAACTTAGTATTGGGGATAAAAGAGTTATCCCAAAAGAGATAACTTCCAGAGCTGAGAGAGAGAGAATTAGAAGTTTATCTCAGCACGAGATCAGGAAGGGAAAGAGAGAGCTATGTAATCCAAGAATAAATGCATTTTATTTGGGAGTCTCTTTTTTCATTCTTAGAAATTTTGCCAATGATTTTAAATGAAAACAAATTTTCTTTCTAAATTAGGAAATGCTGAGGGAGACACTAGTTTTTCTTCTTAAAAAATAGATCTGTGGAGTTTCTTGAAAGGTCAGTTGTAAAATGCTCTCTCTCACACGCACACAGACACAGACAGCTTTTGCAAAAAATATTATCTGGATTCTGGGGCAAAGACCATGGGGTTAGGATCTGGGATTTGACCTTCTTTCTGCCCAGAGCTGTCAGACATTGTACAAGCTCTGTAGGAACCAGTGTTGTTTGGGATGCTATCTGAGATGAACTGGAGATCTTGGGGTTTAGTTGCAGTTGGTGCAGGTATCTGATTCTAGCAGGAATCAGAGGTGCTCTTTTACTCATATTTCTGTAAAAATAACAAAATAGTTAACTGGGAGCCACCCACACCGTGAAATCAGCTTAAACAAATGTATTTCCTAGGAGTTCTCTGTTGGTGTATGTAACAGGCTGAAGCATTGTAAGCATTTCAAGTTGAACAGCTACATCTTTTTTTTTTTTTAATATTTATTTATTTTAGAGAGAGAAAGAGAGAGAGTATGAGTGGGGGGAGGAGCAGGAGAGAATCTTTTTTTTTTTGAGGCTAATGGATATTCATATTTTTATTTTATTTTTTCATGCTCCAAGATTTATTGTTTATGCACCACACAACAGCTACATCTTGATCCAAGTATCCTGTGTATTCGAATTGTGACTGAGTATACATACTGTTACGGAGATGTCTGTCAGAGAATTTTGGGCTAACCAGGTTTTGTGATGGGAAATGGTATGAATAAGAAAAGACAATGTGTAATATTAAGCCAAAGAAAGAATATGTGTTTACTATAATATGCTTTATGGAACCTGGACTGGATCCTGGTGGAAGAACCAAGCGGCACTTGGGGACTTTGGAGGATTGGAGGTTTATTTAACACCAGTGGGCTCAGAGGAGGTTGTTCTCTAAAGGTCTGAGCCCCGAGTACAAGCAGGGAGGGGAATTTATACCCTTCGGCATACTTGGTATCTTTGGCGCTCATGGGAAACGAAGTAGGAAAGAACCCGGAAGGGCTTTGAGACAGGGACTAGAATTCCCTTGCTGGTTTGGTCGGCCATCTTAGAGTACAGTTTTTCTCTATCAATGCTAGAAATTTGCTCCAATTAATAGGAAACAGAAAGCCATCAATATCTTAGCAATTCTTTGACCTGGTAACACCATGCTAAAGGGAGACAAAATACCTTAGCTTGGGTTCCCAGTACCCAACCAAAAACAGAGCCTGAGACAAGGGCTTGAGTGCAGATAGTTTATTTTACAAAATAAACTTACTCTGATAAGAGGTTAGTAGGTGGGAGGGAAAGCCAAAGAAGGATGTGTAATTGAGTTGGCCTTTGCTGCAAGTAACTGGTGCCTCAGCACACTGGGCCTTCTGAGGATCTGTGTAGACTATTAGAATTGTCCATCTGTACAACAGAGAGGGAAGATGTTTCTACTGGCTCCTGTCCTTCTCTGGTCAAGAGGCGCCCCACAAGGAGTAACTTCTTGCACTTCCCCATGAAGGGTAGTAGAATTTATGCCTCTTTGGTATAAGGAATATTGGGGGCTGATTATTTTTTTGAGAAAGATTTTTATTTATTTATTTGAGAGAGAGAGATAATGAGCAGAAGCAGGAGGAGTGGCAGGCAGAGGGAGAGGAAGAAGCAGCCTCCCCACTGAGCAGGGAGCCGAAGTGACTTCCTCCCAGGACCCTGAGATCAAGACTAGAGCTGAAGGCAGACACTTTAACCAACTGAGCCATGCAGGCTGATTATTTTGAGAAACTGCAAATGGACGAGATGTTTTGAAATAGGAGTAGGAATTACCATTTTGTAAGAGAAGTCTACATCAGAAAGGGGGCATATACTTGGAAGAGAGCTATGGCCAGAGATAACTTTTTCACCTGAGACTTATCTGCATAGAGGGGCAACCTTTGTTTACCAAACATTTCCTCTTTTCATTTCCCCCTCTGGAAGGTCCAGACTTATCCCTATCCTTAGTTTAAGGTGGTATATAAACCTCAATCATTTGGCCACCTTTGGAATCTCATATATTTGTGTGATGAACATAATTAAAATTTTTTTTTCATGCTTGCTTCAGCAGCACATTATACTAAAATTGGGACAAAAATTATTTTTCTGTTCTGTTAATCTGTCTTTTATTATAAGGGAATCTTAGTCACAGAACCTAGAAGTGTAGAGGAAAATTTTTTTTTCCTCCCCTATTCAGGTTTGCTCATGTGTAATGGCGAACAGCTTCTCACAGGAGTCTTATACCTTTAGTGTCAGAATGTTCATGGCACAAAATGAGACACAAACCACATCCTTGCTAACACTAGTTATTTCTTGTCATTTTGATTTTAAGATGGTATCTCTTTGTGGTTTTGATTTGTATTTTCCCTGATGATTGATGTTGAGGATCTTTTCATGTGTCTGTTGGCCTTCTGTATGTCTTCTTTAAAACAAAAATGTTCATTTAGTTCCTTAGTTCATTTTTTAATTGGATTGTTTGTGTTTTTTTGGTGTTGAGTTGCATAAGTTCTTTATATACTTTGGATATTAACCCCTTTATTGGATATGTAATTTGCAATCATCTTCTCCCATTCAGTAGGTTTTTGTTTTGTTTTGTTTTGTTGATGATTTCCTTTGCTGTACAAATGCTTTTTATTTTTATATAGCCCCAATAATTTACTTTTGATTTTTGTTTCCTTTGCCTTAGGATACAGATCTAAAAAAATGTTGTTATGGCCAATATCAGAGAAATTACTGCCTATGTATGTTCTCTTTTAGAGTTTTTATGGTTTCAAGTCTCACAGCTAGGTCTTTAACCCCCTTTGAGTGTATTTTTATGTATAGTATAAGATAGTGGTCCAATTTCATTCTTTTATGTGTAGGTATACAGTTTCCCCAGCACCATTTATTGAAAAGACTGTCTTTTCCCCACTGTGTATTCGTGTCTCCTTTGTCATATGTTAATTGACCATATAATTATGGGTTTATTTCTGGGGTCTCTGTTTTGTTCCATTGATCTGTGTGTTTATATTTTTGTGCCACTACCATATTGTTTTGATTTCTACAGTTTTGCAGTGTGTCTTGAAATCTGGGATTGTGATACCTCTAGTTTTGTCCTTCTTTCTTGTTCAGAATTTCTTTGGCTGTTTGGAGTATTTTGGGGTTCCATACAAATTTTAGTATTACTTATTTTGGTTTATTTTGTGAAAATGGTATTGTTATTGATTCCATAGATTCCTTTGGGTAATACGGACATTTTAATAATATTAATTCTTACAGTCTGTGAGCATGGAATATCTTTCCATTTGTTTGTGTCCTCTTTAATTTCTTTCACTGGTGTTTCATAACTTCAGAAATACAGGTCTTTCACTTCTTTGGTTAAGCTTATTCCTAGATATTTTAATTTTTTTGTTCACTTGTAAATGGTATTATTTTTTCAAATTTCTCTTTTTGCTACTTTGTTATTAGTGTATAGAAACACTGTCAATTGCTGGGTATTAATTTTGTATCCTGCCACTTTACTGAATTTATTACTTCTAGTAGTTTTGTGGTAGGTTCTTTAGGATTGTGTATGTATAATATTATGTCATCTACAAATAGTGATAGTTTAATTCTTTACCAATATGGATGCCTCTTATTTCTTTTCCTTGTCTGATTGCTGTGACTATCAGGACTTCTAGTACTACATTAACTAAAAGTGGCAAGGGTGGACATCCTTGTCTTGTTCCTCACCTTAAAGGAAAAAGCTGTCAGTTTTTACCATTGAGTATGATGTTAACTGTGGGTTTTTTATATATGGGCTTTATTATGTTGAGGTATGTTTCCTCTAACTCTACTTTGTTGAGAGTTTTTATCATGAGTGGATGTTGAAACTTGACAAGTACTTTTAAGAACTTTTTCTGCATCTGTTGAGATGATCATATGATTTTTATCCTTTGTTTTGTTGATGTAGTATATTACATTGATTGATTTGCAGATACTGGGCCATTCTTGTATCCCTGGAATAAATCCTACCTGATCATGGTGAATGATCTTTCTCATGTATTGTTGCATGCGATTTGCTACTATATTGTAGAGAATTTTTGCATCTGTGTTCATCAGAGATATTAGCCTGTGGTTTTCTTTTTTGTGTGGTATCGTTGTTTAGTTGAGGTATTAGGGTAATGCTGGCCTGGTAGAGTGCATTTGGAAGTTTTCCTTCCTTTTCTATCCTTTGGAACAGTTTGAGGAAAATAGGTATTAACTCTTCTTTAAAAGTTTGGTGTAAGTTGCCTGTGAATCCTTCTGGTCCTAGACTTTTATTTTTTGGTAGTTTTTTGATTACTGATTCAAATTCATTGGTCTGTTCAGATTTTCTACTTTTTCCTGGCTCAGTTTTGGAACTAGGAATTTATCCATTTCTTCTGGGTTTTCCAGTTTGTTGGCATTTAATTTTTCATAATATTGTCTTATAATCTTTTGGATTGCTATAGTGTCTGTTTTTATTTCTTCTCTCTCATTTCTGATTTTATTTATTTGGGTCCTTTCTCTCTTTTTCTTGATGAACCAGGCTAAAAGTTTGTCATTTTTATTTATCTTTTCAAGAACCAGCTCTTGGTTTCATTGATTTTTTTTTCCATTTATTTTTTTAACTCTTTATGTCATTTATTTTTGCTCTGAGCTCTACTATTTCCTTTCTTCTACTCACCTTGGGCTTTGTTTTTTGTTTTTTTGTTTTGTTTTGTTTTTTCTTTTTCTAGTTCTTTAGAGGTAACTTTAGATTATTTATTTGATCTTTTTCTTGTATTTTGAGGTAGGCCTATATTGTTACATAATTCCCTTTTAGAACTGCTTTTACAGTGTCCCAAAGATCTTAAATTGTTGTGTTTTCATTTTCATTTGTCTCCGTGTATTTTTCAAATTTCTTCTTTTGATTGCTTCATTGGCCCACTGGTTGTTTAGTATCATGTGTTTGTGGGTTTTCCAGTTTTTTTCTTGTGATTTATTTCTGGTTTCATACCATTGTGATCAGAAAAGATGCATTATATGATTTCAATCTTCTTAATTTTATTGAGGCTGGTTTTATGGCTGAATATATGATCTGTTCTTAGCTGGAGATGGTTTGTGATTCACCCAGCTGCCCCTTAGTTTTTGAAACAATGCTTAGGGGGAAATAATGATGCTAATCCCAATTGTCTCTAGGTATGATTCTAGCAACAGGAGTCCCATGCTGGCATTTGGCTCTCCAGAAAGAATATCAGTTATTAGGACACGGAATATAGGAGTTTAAAAACCATTGATAAGGCCAGATGTTTGAACAATCTGCATTTGCTTGAATCTCTATCTCCCACACTGTGGACAATTTACTTTTCCAAAGCAAATGTGACCATGCCCATACATCCTTTCTAAGCAATTGTTTTAGGTGGAGTATATGAACATTAAATTGAATGTTTTACTTATATGTACTCACAAAGAAAGATCTCCAAGATACATTGATAGAGGAAGTACATTACAAAATAATATACAGAAGGTGATCTTATTCAAATTAAAATAAATATTAAAAAACTGGGTGAATATACTAGTATGTTAATAATGGGGGTTGTAATAAGTGAATTTTCACCTTTTCCTTTGACAATTCTAAAACTTTTGAGATTTTTTAGGTTTTGAATTATTCAAATCAGAACAAAGACATAACTGAAAAATATCATAGTTGCCTAAACATTTTTTAACAGATAAATCTCAACTTCTTCAGTCAGACACGAAACACACTTGTTGATCTAGCTTCCACCAAACCATGATCTTATCTCTCATAATAAGCTCTCTACAAAAGCCACATTTTAGACACAAGAACTATGTCTTAAAGATTCCATTCCCTCTGTCTGGAATGCCTTTCCTGTCCTCTTTACTAAATGAACTCCTATTTATCCTTTAAAGCCCATCCCAAAAGAAATTACCTCTCTGAAGCCACTTCTGTTTTCCCAGCCTTTATCCTCAGAATTCCTTGGGAATGTGGGGTTTTTTGGGTTGTTGTTTTAAAGATTTATTATTTATTTATTTGTTGTTGTTTTTAAGACTTTTTATTTATTTGAGAGAGAGATTGAGAGCGCAAGTAGGGGCAGGGACAGAAGGAGAGACAGAATATTATTTATTTATTTATTTATTTGTTAGAGAGAGAGCGAGCGAGCACAGGCAGAGTGGCAGGCAGAGGCCGAGCAAGGAGCCCGACATGGGACCCGATCCCAGGACGCTGGGATCATGACCTGAGCTGAAGGCAGCCGCCCAACCAACTGAGCCACCTAGGCATCCCGGAGAGACAGAATCTTAAGCAGACTCCCCTCTGAGCTCGAAGCCTGTCATGGGGCTCAGTCTCATGACCCTGAGATCATGACCTGAGCCAAAACCAACAGTCAGATGCTTAACTGACTGAGCCATTCAAGGAATCCAGAAATGTGTTTTTTATAGTCCTTATTCCATGCTATTTTAACTCTTCTATCTCTCTTCTTTTGGATGGTAAACACAAGTATTCATATTTGTTCTGTATGTTCCCTCTATAATTGGGAACATAGATTTTCATATGTTTGTATGTTTGTGTGTATGTTTGTATATATTTCTGTGCTACTATGTTAAGAGTTATTTAGCTGTAGTGATACAAATAAGGCTAAGTGACAAAACTATAAACTAAAAAGCATAAATATTTTTCTATATTTTTAAATTGTCTTTGTTGTTGGATTTGTTATCTGGAATTTGAAATACATTTTTAGAAGTAAGTTACATGAAAAAAGAGTAAGGGAGGGAGAAAATGGTAAAATATAAAACCAAATAGCTTTACTTTATGATGCAAAGGTGATTTTAAAGTCTTACTATACTCTGAAAATTCTTTTCATTTAACAGTTCTGGATACATATATGTAAATATATATAGTTTAGATTATAGTTAATTTTCTCCTAAGACACTGAAGGCATAGAAGAGAGAACTGGATTCTGTTTCACTAAACCAAGCTGACAGCTCTGGTCTGATCCCAGAATCTTAAGAGCTACAATGAGGTAGAAGACAGCTTGACTTGCAGCTCAGACGATGAGTGAGTTTGCCAAGCTACATATTAACAGCAAGCTCCACTGGGTTTATAAACTGCCCAGACTTGGCACACCCTGGGTTCAGTTTTATTCTTAGTCTGTTAACACTTCAGTGTCATGTTTTAGAAAAATCCAAAATATCATGCTTAATAAGAGCAATGCAGTCTATATAGTGGTTCACTGGGAGATAGCAAATGACATGGGTATGCCCCTGTCTTAATTATGGTTCTCCCCCAAGGCATTACAAATGCTTCAGATGCAGCACATAGAAATTAAGAAATAGTGTCCACCCTAAATGTTAAGTAGTCCTTCTCTTAGGTTAAGTTCACTGTTACTTCAGCCTGAAATCAGAATCGCTAACTTTTAGAACTCAAAATGTGAGGATAGAAAGCAGTCTGCAGTTTCACATGCTAAGCTTTAACAGAGTAAAGAGAAGTGTCTAATTTGGCCAGTGACTGCCAGTGCTACACAGTGGTTAACAGGGTCCTAATGTGGAGACGTATCAATCAAGACAAAGCAAGAATTAGAGGGAAATGAATCAATTCCTCATTAACCTAAGTGCCAATAAAAATGAAAAATCAAAATGAAAGTGAATCAAAAGGAAATTGTCTGCCTATAAAAATTACTAGAGAAATATGGACTATCTGCTAAAGCATATTGCCATTTCTTTATCCTCAGATCTCCATTAGGAATGAAAAATAGTTGAATTATACTAAAACTTCTCTTGGAAAATCTGAGTACCTTTGCTGGTTATTTTTTTACATAACAGCTTCCTCCCTAAGTCAGATCCACTTTCAGCTGTTCTCTGCTCTACTTTGGGCTGCAAAACAATCACCCCTAAGCCCCTGGTCTCCTTGATAAATGACCTTGGCCAATGACAGGCATAATAAAGCAGCATAAGAAAGATAGGGCCTTTTTCCCTTGTGTTGGGCTTACTTTGGGATTTTTTTTTTTTTTCCTGGCATTGGGTGGATTCCTCTACCACTAGCGGACCTCCTAAAAGGACCTCCCTCCCTGGCTCTCTATCTCATTTGACTTCCCAAATCTATTGTCTCTCCTACTGCTTCAGGTCTGTGCATGATAATAGATGGCTTCCTGTGTTGGTAGTTTTTGGGGGATTCCAACATCATTTTGGGCTTCTAAGTCCTGCCTACATCTTTGTGATTGGTCTTTTATTAAAGTCTATTTTATCATGTGAGTTGGATTTTCTTTCCCCATGGGAATTGAGTGATACAGTTCTTTTCTGAGCCCTAAGAGGTGGGTAAAGTTACTACTAATCACGAAGACACCTGATTTTGTGTCCTTAGACCCCCTTACGCTTCTGCATATCAGTGTCAATTGTGGAAGAAAATGTGCTGTGGATTGTAAATACTCCAATGCAGTTCTAATGAGTTCTAGTTATAGTGCTGCCCAGGTCACCAAACCATATGCCAGTCTTTCTAGGAGCTGATCTTATGCACAAGGTGGTTGGGCAATGGTCCTTTCAAGGGCTTGAGAAGGGCACTGTTGGATGTACAGATAGGGCCTGTGATAGGAGGGTGGTGTTAGGAGAGATGGTGACACACTGTCTGAGGTGAGAAAAGTGTGTGATGAAAATTTTTTTCTATCCCACATTGATACTTGAAAATTTAAGTGACCCTCAAAGAGAGTATCAAATCTTACTGCTGGAGGGAGTAGAATTCACATAGTCTGGTGGTTTCACTTTATAGATAAGAAAACTGAAGGTCAGAGAAATTAAGTTACTTTTATAAGGCCAAATAAGTACTTAGCATGGAAGTAGGACTAGAACTTCAACTCCAAGTCTGTACAGATCTCCTCGTACTCACTACACTGTTCAATAAGATCTTGCTGTGTGCTATGGAATGGACAAAATTACGTGTCAAAGTTAATGGTAAAAATAATTGATACTGATCAAAGGAAAAACAATTAGGAATTGGTCTCTATTTAAATCAATCATTGGATGCCAGAATTACCATGGAATAGGAGCTAAAACCTCAATTTTGTAGTCTTATAAGTCTTTATTTTACGATGGCTTCTGTTGAGGAAGAGAGGAAGAGGAGAGAGGAGGAAAAACCAGAGGGAGGAACATAGGTGAACTTCCTAAGAAATAAAACAAAATGTCTACATCTCACATACTACATTATCTCCTCTGTCAGTAGACATCAGTCATCTGTGATGGAGCGTGCTGAGTTTCTTCATGAAACCAGAGAGCCCTGGCTCATTCAGTATGGGCTTAAAATACAAACTGATTTTTCAGTCATCCTTTAGTTTGAATTGTGTACATCCACCCATAAGATTTCCTTTTTCATATATTTAAGGTTTCCTGTCCATTTGTGGAAATTTTAAACCTAATTTCCATTATAACATAGATTCCCTTAAAGTCTGAGCTGTGGTGATTAGTTCAGGGTTTTGGAGTCAGACAGCCTGGACTTGTGTACTCCCTCCAACATTTCTACTAACCATGTGATTTTGGGAAAATACCAAGTCTATCTGAGCCTCAGGTGCCTGCCTGAGGATGATCATAGCAGTACCTACTTTTTAAGGATGTTGATACTAGATTTTTTTAAATTAGATTTTTAAAAGTATAGTCCTTATTACAATGCCTAGAGAACAGTACATGTGAGAATAATGATTTATAACCACAATCTTCCCTCCCCTCTCTTAAAAGTTTCCCAATTAATAAGAAGAAAAAAAGTGAAATCCTTGCTGTAGAAATGTATTTCATTACAGATATCTAGACACAGGTATCTAGCTCAGAGAATTAATTACTGATGATTTAACCTGAATTTTATACTTCTACACAAGTTATAGTAGTAGTTAAAGGGCATAGTTACCTATTTAGATTTAACATTTTGGGGGCGCCTGGGTGGCTCAGTGGGTTAAGCCTCTGCCTTCGGCTCAGGTCATGATCTCAGGGTCCTGGGATCGAGTCCCACATCGGGCTCTCTGCTCAGCGGGGAGCCTGCTTCCTCCTCTCTCTCTCTCTCTGCCTGCCTCTCTGCCTACTGTGATCTCTGTCTGTCAAATAAATAAATAAAAATCTTTAAAAAAAATTTAACATTTTTTTTATTATATCAAAAAATAAAGAGTCCATTGAAAATGTTATCCAGAGGAAATTACCTTTACCTCCTGCAGCTATGGATTTTTTTTTTCCTTTTTGTTTTGTTTTATTTTGTTTTTCTTGAAACAAATTCTGTGGTTTAATTTATTTTCATCTTGTATTGAAAGTTTTAAAGGCTAAGAAGAAAATTGCCCAAAAAGGAAAATATTGGCCTGGAAGATTGAAGTGCATATTTGAGTAATTCAGACTATATTCTTTCTCTCTTCCCTCCATATCCAGTAATTGAATAAAAGTTCTGGGTTTTTTGTTGTTGTTGTTGTTGTTTGTTTTGTTTTTTTGTTTTTTGGGTAAATGTTCAACATATGATTGTTTTATCACTTCCAATAGACTAGGTAAAACCAACACAAGACATAACTAATATAACTAAAGCCATTTCAAATGTTATTTCCAATAGTTACCAGTTACCATGGAAGTTTAAAGAATCAGTTTTGAGCTACCCTTTCTAAAAATATTGACCATACTCTCATTTGTTAGTCATAATGATCAATTTCATAAACACTAGCGGTAACATAGCATTTTAATTTCATTTTGGCTTATGTTGACTTCATCATGAGTCATTTGTTTGGGCTTCCGGAACAGAAGTCCATGTGTAATCTCTAACCAGACTGGCCTCTTCCAGTTGGTCAAATCACCAAGTCAGTCCATCATTCATTCCCAAGGCCTCTCATGAGTCTCCCACTGTGTTTTTTCAGTTCTGACTTCACCCTCATTCCTATTTCTAAATTTGTACATGTCAACATATAACATCTCTATTACATCTTTACATATTAATGATAAATACTCTTCCCCATTGAAGGTAAGCATGGAATTATTAGCAGTTGCCTTCATGTAAGAGCTAAACTTTCTCCTCAGTTTCTGCCAATGGGGTTTGAACCCTTTGTATCAACGACAGTTTCAGCAAGGATTAGGTTCCATTACCAAGAAGAAAATATTCAAACAATAGTGGCTCCAAATGTCCAGGAAGACATTTGCTGGCTTGGCTCAGCACCTCTAGGATGTCTTGGCTCAGACTTCTAAGATTCTCTTTGTTTTCACATCATGAATCCAAGAGGCATGCTGGAGATCCTGTGATAATTTTCATTTCCTGGCAAAAATGTTTTATCCAAAAGGCCACTCAGTACCTTCTGCTTATATCTCATTGGCCACCTTATCTGTAAGGGAGGCAAGAAAATAAACTATTTATAAGAAAAAAGAAGGGAAGAATTAGTATTAGTTTGAATAGTGCTTCTACCACCCCCATTCAGTCTTAGTTGATGGTAATTTTTCTATATCCACCTTCAATAGATATTAGAATTCTGCCAGAGCCCTTATTCAAAATAATTTCCATATTTCCATTATTCTTATATATTTGTTTTCTTACTAAAATCTACTGCCCATGTTTATAAGCGATGTTATCCTCAAAACTTTCAAAAACAAAACAAAAATAGAACTTTGGTGGAAAGGGGGCGGGGTCAAACATGTTGTTTAGTCACAAATGAAGCATAAATTGATAGGGGGACCAAATGCATCCACCGTAGTGGATATCATGTGTGCAGTGGGAAATGAGTGATTAATATGGATACACAACAGGTTTCTCAGAGCCCCCAGAAGTGTCCTTAGGGTGGTCGGGGGGAAGGGGACTATTGTAACTGCTTGCATCTGCTGTCCCTTCTGCTGCTTCTGATCTGACCCTGTTTGTGTTTTGGGTTAGTCTGGCTTTTGTGTGTCTGGTGAAGAAGGCTGTAATTCCTGAGCTCCGTAGAGGGACTGGATCTCTCTCAAGTTGTTAAATTCAATCCAGTGTGTATATATCCATGAAGAAGCCAAAACTAATTTCAAAATAACAACAAAAAGATTTAAATAATCTCTAAGGGTCAGAGAACAGCATCACATTAAAAAATCACTGTCAAGATGCAGCTTTGGGAAGTCCAGGTGAAATGGGAACTAGGTTCTTACCATCAGGAAAACTGAGCTGCCTGGACGTAATTAGATGCAGCATTTGCCATGCCGGCTTTATGTACACAGAGAGCTATGTGTAATGCTCACTGAGGCTGTGATAGGACAAACATTCACCTTATACAGTAATTTGTAGCTTTTAAAATCTGTAGCAGTTGGAGCTCTTGTGCCGTTGTTGGCAATGTCCTGATCCACGAAACAGTCAACTGTGTCATGATGGTGCATACGTTCTGTGCTTACTTGGAAATCTTAGGGACCTTTCAGGGGCTTGCCTTTTGATGTCTCTCTATTACTTCCATGAAATAACATACTTTCCTATCTAGATATGGAAATACTTTACTATCTAGAGTTCTGTGGCCAACCTCTGAGTCATCTCTTCCACAGATCAATGCAGTTCAGGGCACATCATTGTGCTCATGGGAGAAGGTAACATTCCTGCTCTCAAGAAGCTCTCAGTAACAAGGAAGTGGCACTGGCCATCTTTCCCACACGTACATGACTCTAGATCTCTGAGTAGCCTCGTTTTTTAGGTGAAAGCTTTTTGAGACGGCAGGGATTCTTTTTACTTAGAAAAGGTAACTGTCACTAAAAGTTAACATGGTTTAAACTGTAGCACATGAAAAGACGAAAAGACGTTCAACATTGTTAGCTGCTAGGGAAATGCAAATTAAATGCAAATTAAAACCTAAACACACCAAAAAATCAATAGCTTCTGTTAGACCTGTCAGAGACAAGAGATCCTAGGAAAAACTGCTGCCCTCCAGTATTGGAGAGATAGACAAGCAAATACTGAACTGATTGGCCAGTGGCTGGAGGCTCACTGTGGGCAAGTCTGAGAGTTAAAAAGTCTGCTGCAGCCCATTGGAGGGGTGCCCCAACGCTTGTATGAGTTTTCCTTCCAGTTTCTCACAGTGTGTATCAGAGAAAAATCCCCTCATGCTTCTGGCAGAAGAAGAGGGAAAGTCATCATTTTACATAGCCAGAGCATTCTGTTCTTAACAAAGCTTGTCCTCAGGAGAGACTGTTTTTAGAGCCTAACCTGCTGAGATTTTATCGGAGCCTGTAAACCTAGGTGACTTTGGTTGTGCAGGTACAGTACCAAAAACATGAGCCATGAAAGACATAATTGATAAGCTAGGCTTTGATAAATGAAAAGCTTCTGCTCTGTGAAAGATAGTATTAGGGAAATGATCAAATAAGCCACAGACTGGGAAAGAAATATTTGCAAAAGACAGATCTAAAAAATAATTTTTATCCAAAGTATACAAAGAACTCTTAAAACTTGGCAAGAAAGAAACCAAAAAGGGACAAAAAATAGCCCTTAATAGAAGCCTCACGAAAGCTATACAAATAGTAGATAAGCATATGAAAAGACACTCCAGGTCATGTGTCATCAGGGAAAAGCAAGTTCAAACAGTGAAATACCACCACACACCCCTTAGGGTGGCCAGAATCCCCAACACTGACAAACAAATGCGAAGATGTGGAACAGCAGAAACTCTCATTTGTTGCTGATGGGAATGAAAAATGGTACAGCCACTTTGAAAGACAGTCTGGTGGTTTCTTGCCATATGATCCAGCCATCTTACTCCTTGGCATTTACCAAAATGAGTTGAAAAGTTATGTCTACAAAGAAACTTGCACATGGATATTTATAGAAGCTTTATTCGTAATTGCCAAAATTTGGAAGCATTCAAGATGTCCTTCTATGGGGGAATGGATAAATAAACTGTGGTACATCCAGAAAATGAAATATAAATCCGTGCTAAAAAGAAATAAGCTATCCAAAAAAAAAAAAAAAAAAAGCTTCCGAGCCATGAAAAGACATGGAGGAAACTTAAAATGCATGTTTCTAAGTGAAAGAAGCCAAACTGAAAAGTCTACACACTGTAAGATTCGAAGTATATGACATTGTGGAAAAGGCAAAATTATAATGACAGTAAAAAGATGAGTGGTTGCCAGGGCTTAGGAAAAGGGAGGGATGAATAGGCAGAGCACTGAGGACCTTTAGGGCCCTGAAACTATTCTGTATCATGATATGTTTGCTAAAACCCTAGAATATGTAACATCAAGAGTGAACTGTGGGGCACCTGGATGGCTCACTGGGTTAAGCCTCTGCCTTCGGCTCAGGTCATGATCCCAGGGTCCTGGGATCAAGCCCCACGTCAGGCTCCTTGCTCAGCAGGGAGCCTGCTTCCTCCTCTCTCTCTCTCTGCCTGCTTCTCTGACTATTTGTGATCTGTCTGTCAAATAAATAAAATCTAAAAAAAAAAAAAAAAAAAAGAACTGTAATCCAGTCTGTGGACTTCAGGTGATAAGGATGTGCCTGCGTAGATTCATCAGTTGTAACAGTTGTACTGCTGTGGATCAGAGTATCTACAGTGGGAGGCTGTGTGTATGTAGGGACAGGGGGTATGTGGGATCTGTACTTTCCATTCACTTACGCTGTGAACCTAAAACTGCTCTAAAAAATACAGCTTACTAATTGGAAAAATCCCAGAGGAGAATATCACCACATACCTATCAGAATGGCTAAAATAAAAAACGACAACTCTACACATTTTCAAGAATGCGAAAAAAATGAAAAAAAAAATGCCAAAAAACTGGATCACTTACACATTGCTGATGGGAATGTAAAATGGTGCAGTCATTCTGGAAAACAGTGTGGTAGTTTCTTAATAAACCAAATAGGTAATTACCATATAATCTACCAGTTGCATTTTGCTCCCTTGTCTGTTTATAACAAAGAAATAAGACAGGTTTACGCAGGAACCTGTACACAATGATTACAGCAGCCTTATTCCTCACAGCCTCAAATTGGAAACAACTCAGATGTTTTACAGTGGGCGAATAGTTAAACATACCATGGTAGATCCGTAACATGGAACATGACTCAGTAAGAGTACTGAGAATAAGATGTTGAAATAAGCAGTAACCTGGGTGAATATCAAGAGAATTAGGCTAAATGAAAAAGCCTGTCCCAAAAGTTCACCTATTGTATAATACCATCTATTAACATTCATGAATGAAGAACAAATTAGCAGTTGTCAGGGGTTGAGGAGGGCGTGGAGCATGAGGGAAGAGTATGCAGCTACATACTCTACATACATTCTTAAGTCCCTACAACAGGAGGGACTTAAGAAAATGTCCTGTTTTTGACTGTATTAGTGTCAGGATTCTTTACTACAGTTTTGTAAGACGTTATCATTGGAGGGGGTGCTAGAGACATAGTACACAGGCTCTCTCTGTGCTGGCAAATCTATAATTGTGTTAAAATAAAAAAGCTTAATGAAATAATGTAAGACAAAAAGATGATTAAAACTTTACAATTTGTTTCTTAAAAAACAATGACAAAACCCCATTGCTGTCCTCAGGGGCTATTTGGCTTTCTTTCTTTCTAGGCCAAAGACTCCAGGCTTTCCTATGTGAATTTTTTGAGTCTAGTTATCAGAGGAAAGGAGAGGAAGCAGGATGAGGGAGATGAGAAAAAATAAAATAAAATAAAATAAAAAGGGTAGCACTTAAATGTCTAGCATGTTGATTAAATAGATCATGATCCATTCATGCAATAAATGCAACTATTACAAGGTCAGCTATGAAAGATTACTTACTCATTGGGAAAGTGCATATCTTAGTCCGTTAAAACAGAACTAAAATACATCAGTATTGTCAAATAATTATTAGTATTCACAAATTCATTCAACAGATCTTGCATATTCAACAAAAAATACCCTAAGCCTACCTGCTCCATGCGTTGGGGATAGAACAGTGAGCAAAAAAGCTCCCTTATAGCACTCACAGTATATTGATACATGAATTTTCTTGCCTTTTTCTTTCCTTTAGCATCATTATATTCAGATTTCCAATAAGTATTTATTGAGTACTACTTCTATGGTCAGTACTCTGAACAGTTTCATATGGGATCCCATAGACATATTTTATGTAGTTTGTGACCTTAAAGTGATGATAATTTGGGTGGAGTTTAAGATGCATGAACGCCTAATAAAAATCAGAGGACAGTAGAATATAGGTTGTATTTCTGCATTGTTATAAGTGTTCACATCTGAGACATCACTCTGGATGGGCGTGGGGAATGGTCAGTCTTTCTGGGTGTGCCCAGACACCTCACAGGTCAGTAGTGGTAAAGGGAAACAGAATCTCCCACCGTTGACTCTTGGCCTGGGTTTCTCTCTGTAGCCAATGCCTCACTGATTCTTCAAAACCAGTTTTATTGTTTGAGCCATCTTTGCTGTGACCGTGCCCCTCCTAGCTGACACTCGTGTTTCGTTTCAGTGTAGTCTGTGCACTTTCTGAATTTGAATTGGCGGCGTCTGAGCCCAGCTTCCCTGCAGCAATCTTTACTCCCTTTCCAAAAGAATTGGTAAAAAACGTTTGACCCCTTTTATGTGTTAGTGACCCACTGAGCACATTAAAACCCTCTCGGTAAGTAGACCTGAGGACAGCCCTGGAATTCTTTTCCCAGCACTGATTCTCTAGAGGCCGATAAAGACATTCCCTGAAGCAGTTATGACAGCCTGCAGAGGCACAAGCTGTGGAGAAAGATGTGTTTCCACAGTGGCATATGAAAGGGAAGTCTTTCATTCAAGGTTGCGGAAAATGGCACATGGAAGCAAGAGGGTAGGACACCCTGCTGATAATGCCATTAAAAATCCTTGGTATAGACTTTCAGAAATAGGGCATTACTGCTTGGCACAGGCATCACTGTACATTGGAGAGAAAAAGATGACATATTTCATTATACAGTCTCTTTGTATCCTTTCTATTTAGGGGATTAAGGGACATTTGCCTCCACCTCTGTTAAGCACTGCATGAACTAACGCCTTCTCGTTAGCAAAAGGAGACATAGTTTCTTTCTATTGGCTCTCAGGACCCTAAGCACTTTCACATACTTCCACAACTACGATTCCATGAAGACCGTAATTTTTTGGACATTGTTCAGTGAATGGTGGAAATTGTTTGCAATGAGTCTCACTCAGCAACTTGGAGGGAACCGCTCTGTGTTCTGTTTTGTCCTAGTCTATGGAATAAGCCTTAATAAAATTCACATGCCTAAGAACCGCGGTTGCCTGTGAAACTAGTTCATCCAACAATGAAATATTTGGATTGGCTGACGTGGACTACCAGCTGGCTAAACACTGGTAAAGCTGGGTGTATTGAAGTGGCGTCATTAGTAGAAGTTGGCATGCAGTTCGCCGAGATACAACACTACAACAAGACCGTGTCTAGCAAATAATGGGAAATATTGTAAGAGGGGAGGTGAAGCCTCAAGCCTGCAATATTTATAAAGTGCTTTGCAATTGCAAATGGGTTTTCTAAAGAGTCATTTTTCTCCCTTTCGAAAGTTTACTTGTATATCCAACATCATGATACCCTGATATAAAAGTAAAATGTTCCTTTAAGGAAACAATGGTGGTTTGTTAGGGGCCCCAGACCAAATTTCCCAAGAGACCATCTTACTGTTATTGTTTAAGTCATATTGACCTGGGGCTCAGAAAATGCAATCTCAGCAGCAGGCTTTATTCTCTTTACATGTTCGCTGTCTCCCGTGACAAGCCTTTAGGGTTACAAAAAAATGTACATTGAAAACTCTCATTGTTTGTTTTTCCTGAAATTCCCTATAAAATGTCAGTATCTTTGAAGGGGTTCTCCTTGAATTGAACTCCTGAGGTTGGAGATTTACCAGGTTGATTTAGGAGTTTGAAATCCTGCAGCGTTTCCATAAAATGAGGATTTACAGTTCATAAATATACTGACAAAAGTGTGAAGATACATTTTTGTTCTTGAAAAACTATTGGAACAAAGGTACTTTTCATAAAAAAGCCCAAGCACTGCCATTTTCTTCAGACAAAAATCTATTCTGGCTATGTGAAGTGGCTTTTTCTTGCCAACTGTTTAAGATGGTCTCCCCTCCCCCCCACAACCTCCACCCCCACCTACTCCACCATCCACCACTTCCTCCTGAAGGTGCTCAGATGGAGAGGGGAATTGAATTCTAGGACAGTTAACCAGTGACAAGCATAAAGAAATGAAAGGAAAATGTATGTAAGGTAGTGCACATTCCTTCTATTTGCCTCATCCCTGCCTGGGTTCAGCTTCCAGATCTCTACAGTCTGGTTCTGCTATTTACTCTCAGATGGTTAGCTACGTTTTTTTGTTTTTGTTTTTGTTTTTTTTCCCACATACAGCAGCAACTGACTTGGTTATTAATTGGCATTAAATTGTCTTCTCTATTTGAGGAAAGAAAAATATGCCATGTTCTGGCCTTACACAACATTATAGGGAACAGTAAGGAAATTGTGTCACTAATGGATCTTCTCGGTAGATGATAGAAGTGGTGTGAGACTGGTACTTGCATAGTTCTGTGGGAAAAGTCCTGGGTTGAATAATAGCAACGGATTCACGAGCCTGGAGAAAGTCTCTGGACTTTCTTTCAATTTAGTTGTAAATTGAATTGACATGGTTTCCAAACTGAGGATAAATGTCGGCGCTTACCTTAAGGTTAAAGAAAGGACAGCCTTCCTTTCTTTATCCCAATTTGCTTATTTTATCCCAGTTCTCCATTCTGATGTGATTAAACATTTTGCTCCATAAATTTCTAGTAACCCAGAAGGAGAGACGATGTGTTGTGCCCTCCACCCCCTTGATACTGAAGTTTGAATGTGAGAAACTATGTTCCAGTCCTGGATTCACCACTAACGATAATTTATTGTTCAAGCTGGGATACTTTGAGAGTAAAAGATTGCTATTAATACTTTGTACCAGGAGAAAAGGCATAAACCAAGACTGTCCTTGGAAAACTGGGATACAAGGTCATTCTACCACTTGTTTTGTATTTGGGCAAACTAATCCATCTCCTTAAGGTTCTAGTTCCTTACCTGTAAGAGGGAAATAATAATATAAGAGGGGAATAACAAGTTCTTTATGTTATAGGATTGTTCTAAGAATATAATGAAATAATATATGTGCAAGTGCTTTGTGAACTATGAACTATGAAGCCATTTACGATGCAAGTGAAATCATGATAATATATATATTCTGTCAGCTGTGGCTGGAGAAAACTCTCAGAGAAACATCTCTGTATGTCTTCTGATATGAGAGCAGATTCGAAAGCAACAATTGTGGATATAAAGCCAGATAAAATTGGGTTTTCTAAGGGAATATTGAAGGAACCAAATTAAGATGGACTATTTTTGATAGTCTTTTCCTTTAAACCAATGTAATTTTTAAACAAGAAGTAGACCCTAATGTGAGAAGAGGATTGTGTTTGGGGAAGTATTAGGGAATGTTGAGGATTCTGATGACACAATTAGACAAGGCCGTATCTTTGTATATTTAGAATCTGCCCTGAAATATAAAAGTCTGACATTTTGGAAAATTAACTTTGCTGGAAATTAAAACTCAAGGACTCTTAGTCCTTCTCATGGTGTGATTTGATGTGTGTGTTTTTTGTTTTGGCCTAATTTTGCTGATACAGCCTCAGGCCCTCTATCCCATTGTGGGTTTTTTTTCTTTTCTTTTTCAGAGTGAGAAGGAATCAAGATGACTTTTATACAGCTCCTACCCACAAGCTGACAACTGTGTTCATGGTCCATGTAGCCCAAACCCCCTCAGCCATCTGCTCAGCCTACTGGCATAGGTCTCCATTAAGCAACTGGAAGCTGGTCATTAACGAATACCTTCTGTTGGCTTACATGACCATGACTAAGAAACCTCGATTGGCAATTTTGAGGTCATACAAGACACTTGACTTTTGTATGTTTTTGTAAGAAATTCAACTCATAGGCACTGCCATATAAGCACTATATATGTGTTGATCAAATAATACTAATGCAAGGTCATAGACAAGTATATACAAATAAGGAGGTCATTTATTTATTTTTGCCAAATGAAGAGGTTCTAGCTGTGTAAGCATCCCCTTTAAATCGCCCAGTGGTATATTGTACCATCTTTTAAGTAGGAAACGGGGCTAGTGAAGTGATCAACAAAAATTTGTGTTCCTTCTCCTTGGAAAGAGCTGAATCCTAGGAAGCTGCTGCCAACCTAGGATCTTGATTTTCTGCCAAACCTGGCATAGGTAGAGACTAGTCTCTAGTTCTTGATCATAAAACATGATTGGATGTGAAGGTACTTTTCCTCCAGTCTCATCCCCATATACTGGTTGAACCAGAATATTTACAAGATTCTGGAGGAGGGAGAGGCCACAAAGTGAAAAGAGCCTGATCCTGAATAATGATAGGGAAGGCAACTAGCCAAGGAAATTAAAGTGAGTGAGAAATACAGCTCTGTTGTGTTAAGATTTTAGGGATTATCTATTAGTGAAGCTGGTGTGATCTTAAGTAATACAGCTAGGCACTAGGATTTTATTTGTAATTAATTTGTTTCACAAAATATTTGTGGTAACCTACAAGATTACATAAATTTAAATAGCAAAAAAGAAATAGAAGTGGGAAAATATAAATTAGAATATTAGAATAAGCCAAGGTCAATGGCAATTTAGAGCAGATATATTCAGGTTATACATAATTATAAAGTTGAGCCACAAATTTGGCTTTTGACTAAAGGAATACTAAAAATCAATTTTAAAGGTACATGAATCCTATTGTTCATAAGGAGAAAGCACACTAGTTTCTTAGATAAGACAAAAAATGTTCTGATACTTCAATTTGGAAAAAAAATTGATGGAGTATTATATAGGGAATACTGAGTAATAATGTACTCAACCACATCTCTTAGTAAATATAAATGGGGAAATTTGTAGACAAGTTTCTTGTAAACTATTGGTATCCACTTGGATGCTTGTCAGTGTGATTCTGGTAGTGGCAACTCGTTACAGAGGTAAATAAGATACATAACTTGAACCAGAGAAACTCAGTTTCTAGTGGGAAAGAAATATATGTCACACAGTAAATGACAATACAGAGTGATAAATACTGGGAGAAAAATATTAATCAGCATATTCTAGACAGTTCATAAGATTTTCTCTCTCTCCTAGAAGCTTCAAAGAGTAACAGCCATGTTTTTCTTGGCTCTGTTTGTTTTGTTTTCCAAGATAAGAATATGGGACTTTCTAGACATGGATTTACTCCTATGGCTATAACTCAAAAATCTCTTGCTCCCTGATTGTGGAAACAGCACTGAGGGAACATGAGGAGAGGAAGGCAGAGACTGCAGAAAGGTATGGGCTTTGGATTACGAAACTCTGGGGCTGAATTCCAGCTCTCACATTTATTCGCTGCCTAACCTTGGACAAGTTACTTCCTATCTCTCAGGCATGTTTTGCCATAAAATAAGGTAATGATTTCTAACTCAAAGATAATATATGTGGAGAGTCTGATAGTTTATCTGATCACAAATATATCCAGTCATTTAAAATGCTTCTCAGGAGAAAAGATGATAAACTAAGCTTTACTCAAATATTTTCCCAAATCCTGCTTTAGACTTCTTTTTAGAGAAGTACTTCTTTGCATCCCTTGAATCTCTGCATGTATCCTTTGGTCAGTCAAACCTAACAAGTGTTTCTCCAACTGCATTCTTCTGATCAGCTGCATAAAAATTTTTGGAAGGATTTCTGTTGATCTTTTCTCTTGGGCTTCACTCTATATTACTAAATCAGAATGTTTGGGGAGGGGCAGGGAATCTGCATTTTAAACAAATTCTCCTGGTAATTTTATGAACATTGAAGTTTGAGAACCATTGTCTTAACCATCTAGATTTGAACTACTTTAGTGAGAATGGCAACTGGCATTATAAACCTTAAGATAAGATAATACCTTAAATCACCAAAGAAGGATCATTGTATATTCACTGCATTTTTTTCTTTCTCTTTCTTTCTTCCTTCCTTTCCTTTTCTTTCTTTCTTTCCTTCTTTCTTTCTTTTTTTCTTTCTTTCTTTCTTTCTTTCTTTCTTTCTGCATGTGTTTTAGGGCATTGTGGCAAACCTTTATTTTAAAATCCCCCCTTACTGAATTTAAAATTTTTGTTATCATTGAACTGTAGTAGACCCACAGTGTTATATTAGTTTCAGGTACACAACATAATGATTCAACAATTCTATACATTACTCAGTGCACATCAAGCTAAGTATAGTTATAATCTGTTACCCTACAATGGTATTAAAATATTACTGACTATATTCCCTATGCTTTACTTTTCATCTCTGTGGTTTATTATTTTTTTTAAAGATTTTATTTATTTATTTGTCAGAGTGAGCACAGGCAGACAGAGTGGCAGGCAGAGGCAGACGGAGAAGCAGGCTCCTGCTGAGCAAGGAGCCCCATGTGGGACTCGATCCCAGGACGCTGGGATCATGACCTGAGCCAAAGGCAGTGGCTTAACCAACTGAGCCACCCAGGCGTCCCTCTGTGGTTTATTTTAAACTGGAATTTTATACCTCGGAAATTCCCTTCACCTAGTTTGCCCATCTCTTTCTACCCTGGTCCCACTCTAGCAACTACCAGTTTGTTCTCTGTTTTTATATTTTATTGATAAGTCTGTTTGTTTTAATTTTTTTAGTCATTTATTTTGTTTTTCAGTTTTCACATATAAGTGAAATCATGTGGTATTTGTTCTCTGACTGAATTATTTCATTTAGCATAATACCCTCTCAGTACATCCATGTTATTACAAATGGCAAGATCTCATTATTTTGTACGGATGAGTAATATGCCATTTTATATATATATATACATACATACATACACACACACACATATCCCATCTTTACCCATTCATCTATTGGGTAGGTTGCTTCTGTGTCTTGGCTGTTGTGAATAATACTGCAATAAATACGGGGGTGCATATATCTTTTCAAATTAGTGTTTTCATTTTCTTTGAGTAAATACCTAGTAGATACTCACCATACTTTTGTTTGAAGGTAGGAAATTTCTTTTCCCGTATTTTTTAATATTGGTATTAGATATGAGATATTAGAATATAAACAGTGATATAATAAACAGTCATGAGAAGATCTGATGATTACAAACAATTGAATTTTCAGAAATATTAATCTGACGCAAGGGATGCATGGAGATTATTATACATACGTAATCTTCATAAGTTTATGTCATTCATTTTACTTTTTTACATCCACATTTTTAGCCTTCCTTCTTTCTTGGCTAAGTCTCCAGTACCTATTAGAAGCATCAGTAGGCTCCTTTTCTTGATCCCATGTGTAGTTAATTCTTATCATATACACTGGTGATTATACTCAGTTTACTAGACGAGAGGACCTGTCCTTAGAAAGAAAAATTTTAAGACGATGCTGCAGATGAAAGAAATCATTGTATGTCTCAACCACTCTGCTGCTCCTGGCCTCATGAACCAATTTTTGATCACTCCTGTATTTACTAACAGAGTTACTTCAGCTATGGATTCATAATCCATCTCTGAACTGTTCTTCATCACCATCTACACATGATGACCAAGTCTGGTAAACCCAGTGCTGAGTTGTATTGAGTTACAGAACTTCTTGTCACAAAACATATAGTCAAGAAAACAATGAGACCGAATTTGTAAAGTACTAAAGTAAAATATTTGAACCTAGAATTGTAAACCCACTAAAAACATCCTTCAGAAATGAAGGCCAAATAAAGACTGTTCAGTCCAATCAAATCTGAGAAAATTCATATCAAGTAGTCCTACTCTAATAAAATATGTTAGAGGAAGTTTTTTCAGGGAAAAGGAAAATGATGCCAGATGAAACTTTGGATCATCACTAAGAAGTAAAGGGCAACAGAAATAGTAACTATGTATGTATGTTTTAAGATAGTTTACTTCTGGGGCACCTGGGTGGTTCAGTGGGTTAAAGCCTCTGTCTTCGGCTCGGGTTGTGATCCCAGGGTCCTGGGAGCCTGCTTCTTCCTCTCTCTCTCCCTGGCTCTCTGCCTACTTGTGATCTCTGTCTGTCAAATAAATAAATAAAATCTTTAAAAAAAAAAAAGATAGTTTCCTTCTCATTTTTAATCTTGTTAAAAAGCAATTAACTATATAAAGCAAAAATAATAGTGTTTTTCAAGGTTTATAATATATAGAATTGACATATAGGTTGGAAGTATACTGTTACGACTTTCTCACAGTATACAGAAACTGATATATAATTGCAACGTAGACTGTAATATGTTAGAGAAGTATACTATAAAGCTTAAAGAAACTGCCAACATAGCACAACGAAAAACTATAGCTAAGATAGTCAACAAAAGTTATGAAATAATATCATAAAATAATACAAAGGAAGACAGAAAAGACAGAAAAAAAGAACAAAGAGGTTATGAGATTATATATCAAAATATATATATATCAAAAACAAAGATAGTAGATTAAAACTTAAAAATACTCAATACAAAGGAAGACAGAAAAGACAGAAAAAAAGAACAAAGAGGTTATGAGATTATATATATAAAAAAATATATATATATCAAAAACAAAGATAGTAGATTAAAACTTAACCATATTGATAGCTGTGTTAAATGAAAATAGCCCACATCCCCCTAGTAGATGGGAGACTGTCATTTTCGGGGGAAAAAAAGCAAGATCCAATGATATGCTGTTTAAAAGAATAAAAAAAGAAAGAAAGAAAGAAAGAAAGAAAGAAAGAAAGAAAGAAAGAAAGAAAGAAAGAAATTTATAGGATTACATAATCTTAGTAGAAAAGAAAAAATTTAAATGACTCAAGGTTTCACTTCCAGAAACAATGAAAAGAAGAGCAAATTAAATGTAAATTAAGCAGGAGAATAGAAATAATTTTAAAAAATGGAATAAAGTAGAAACCAAAAAGCTGATTCTTTGAGAAGTCAGTGAAATCAATAAAATCGATAAGCTGATATCCAGATTGATGAAAGATAAAACAAATAAAATGGAAGACAAAGGTACCAATATCTGGAATGAACAAGAGGACCTGATTACAGGTCCTGTTGAATTTAATTAAAAGAAATAATTGAAAATTACACCCATAAATATCATAACTCAGAGGAAATGAACCAATTCCTTGAAATATACTAGCTACCAGAGCTTACTTAAAAACAATAGATAACCTAAATAGTCCTATAATATATATATAAATTGAATTCATAGTTAAAAACCTTCCCATCAAAAAATCCCCAGGCTCAAATGACTTCACTGTAAATTTTACTAGACAATTAATAAAGAGATGATGCTACTTTTGCTGTTTTTACACAAAATTTTCCAGAAAATAGGAGGAAAGAATATTTTTTAACTCATTTTTTGGGGGGCTGGAATTACTATAATATATCTATAACCAGACAAGAAAAATGCAAGGAAAGAAAACTATAAATCAATATCCACTTGAGTGTTAAAAAATAATATGGTAATAACAACAACAACAACAACCCCTTAACAGCATTTAGCAAACGGAATGTTGAAATATTTAAAATGGATAATAGATCATAACTAAGAGATCTTTTTTTAAATTTAAATTTTACTTAAATATTGCAGTATTGGTTTCTGGAGTAGAATTCAGTGATTCATCACTTACAACACTCAGTGCTCATCGTAACAAGTGCCATCCTAATACCCATCACCCATCTACCCATCGCCCACCCACATCCCTCCATCAGCTCTCAATTTGTTCCATCCACATTGTTGCACATGGCAAGATTTTACTCTTTTTGATGGCTGAGTAAAACAGGGTCCTGGGATCGCGCTCTCTGCTCAGTGGTGAGCCTTGCTTCCCCCCTCTCTCTCTGCCTGCCTCTCTGCCTACCTGTGGTCTCTGTCAAATAAATAAAAAATCTTTAAAAAAAAAAAAGACTTGTATTTAGACTTGAATGTCCATAGCATTTTTATTCATAATAATCTTCAATCATTTGTAATATATTCATATGATGGGATATAATTCATATAATTCAGCAAGAAAAAGTCTGTAGTGCTGATGTAAATGTCCAACGTGGATAAATCTCAAAAGCATTTTGCTGGGTGAAAGAAGCCAGACACAAAGAGTGGGTACTGCATGATACCACTCCCCAAAATTCTACAAATGGCAAAACTATAGTGATAGAAAACAGATCAGTTTTCTATCTGAGGTGGGCTGAGGAGGAAAGGAGGGAATTAGCAGCAAAGGGGTAAAGGGAAATTTTTGAGATGATGAAAATTACTTGATTATGTCATTGGTTGCAAAACTGCATAAACACACTGAACACAGTTAAAAATGTCGACTTTATTGTAAGTCAAGTTTTCCCTCAATAAAGCTGTTTTTAAAACGGAGAAGAACCTAGAAAACAGGGTGATCCCAATGCTATGCAAGGGAAATTATAGAATGAAACTAGAATCTCTTTTTGTGCCACAAGGTTGAGAAGTGTGTGGTGAATTTTGGGAAAATGTCAAAAGGTCTAAGGGACCAGTTTGAGGAGGTTACCCCCAAGCAGATCAGGGACAATTTGAGAAGCAAAATAATGATAAAATGAGTTATAATACTTTGGATAAAGTGAAAGTCCACAGTTATAAATAAGTTAATGAAAAAATAAACTAATGGGATCAAACAAAGCTCTTCCTTATAGTTAACTAGCATCCAAGTATGAAAGGAATGATGGCATTAGAAAATCCTCAATGAACAGTACAATTAGTAGGTTAAAATCTTACATCAGACAGGATGTTCACATACTCTCAAAGTGTCTCGCCTGTTCTAATCATTCTTATTATAAAGGGAAAAATAGTAACTTTATGGTGGAGAAAACCGGCAGACACCATCTTAACCAAGTAATCAAAGCTGGCAGCACCAATACTGGGGCAAACAGATATCATGTGTCTGCTGATAACCATCTTCTGAAAAGGATGCAGCATCATTTCACTGGTCTTCCTGGCAAAATGCATAACCCAAATCTAACAATCAGGAACTATCAGACAAACCCGAATTAAAGTACAATCTAAAAACAAACAAACAAAAAAAAAAAAAACTGAGATACATTTTTAAAAAATCTCAACGTCAAAAAAGAAAAAGAAAGGCTGAGGAACTGGAAGTCTGGGTTAAAGGAGACAAAGGAGAAATGACAGTAAAATACAAGTTTTGATCTTGGGTTGGATTTTGGGTGAGGAAAAAAAAATAGCTGTAAAAGAAATTATTGGCAAAATAGTAGCTATTAAGTACTATAAAAAAAGGACATAGGCACAATTTGAATACAGGCTATGACTAGGTTGTCTGGCTTGTGCTGTGGGTTGAGCGTCTGACTCTTGAATTTGGCTCAGGTCATGATCTTAAGGTCCCGAGATGGAGCCCTGGGGTAGACTCCGCTCTGAGTGTGGAGCCTGCTTAGGATTCTCTCATTCCCCCTGTCTCTGTCCATGTCTCCCAACCCTTCACACACTCTCTCTGTTCCTCAAAAAATAAATTAAAAAAAGAATATATGGGCTATTACTTACATAATAGTAATATATCAATGTTAAATTTCCCAGTTTTAATAACTTCATTGTGGTTATATAACACAATAGCTTTGCTTTTAGAAAATTCACACTGAAGTACTCAGAAGTAAAGGGGCATGATATTTTCAACTTACTACTAAATGATTTAGAAGGAGCATAAATATACACAGAACCATAAAGCCATATAAATAATTAGTGTGTCTGAATAAGGGATACATGGGAGTTCTTTGTGATAGTCTTACAACTTTCTTATAGACTTTAAATTATGTAAAAAAAATAATAACCTGGTTTGCAAGGGTCTGGGTTTCTTTGTAGATTCACCTTTCATTCTCTTAATAATTTGACAACCATCAGTTGAAAATCTGCACATGCCAGAAATGGTTCTAAGCTCAGTCGGCTCTACAGAAGCAAGGCTTAATATATTGTTTCTTTTTTTTTTTTTTAAGATTTTATTTATTTGTTTGGTGGGGGGGTAGAGAGAGAGAGCATGAACAGGGGGAGGGGCAGAGGGAGAGGGAGAAGTAGGCTTCCAACTGAGCAAGGAGCCTAACGTGGGGCTCCATCTCAGGACCCCAGGATCATGACCTGAGCTGTAGGCAGATGACAGCTCTTAACAGATTGAGCCACCCAGGCACCCCTTAATATGTTGTTTCTGATGTCAGGAAGTGTGCTACCTAATAAATATAGACCTGGGATAAGTGATGTAGCAGAGTTGGTTCAGGACCACATGAGACATGAGAGGCTCCATGTGGATCTGGGAGGCTGGGAGAGGATGACCTTTGAGCTGCATTTGGAAAGTGGAATGGGAATTAACCAGGTGCAGAGACTTCCAGGGGGAGGATGCACCAGATACGAAGGAATGAGGGCATATAAGGACACCCTGTGTTCAAGGAAATGCACGTTGGTTTCTTATGAATGGTCAGGTAGAGGTGCACGAAAGGCAGGTGAGATAGGAACATAGAGAGTGGCCAGGGTCAATTTATGAGAATTTTCAATGCTGTGTTAAAGATCTTTTTGTGTCCTGAATGTGGCATTTTTGGGAAGGAATTCAAGTGGAAGTGTTCCTCCATACAGAAGAGAACTGAGGCTCGGAAGGTAGTGTTGGGTTGGAAACAGACTCTTGGGAGACATCAAAATAACAGTGATTGTTGAAGCCATGGGTGTGGCCAGCTCACCGAGGTAGACACAAAGAGAATAGGATGGAGACACATCCCTGGGATTGTCAATATTCAGAGGACACGGGATGCCTGAGTGGCTCAGGTCAGTTAATCGTCTGCCTTTGGCTCAGGACATAATCCTGGGATCCTGGGACCAAGTCCCACATCAGGCTTCTTGCTCAGTGGGGAGCCTGCTTCTCACTCTGCCTCTGCCTGTTCCCCCTGCTTGTGCTCTCTCTCTGACAAATAAATAAATAAAATCTTTAAAAATTTTTTCATAGGATGCCGGGAAGGGAAGGACACAAACTTAGAAAAAGGGGCCAAAAGCTGGAGGAAAACCAGGTTAAAATGGGATGGCAGAAAACCAATAAAAAAGAGGCTTTGAACAAGAGAAACCCACAAAACTTAATATTAACATTTTCATCCCCAGATGAAAAATCCCATATATAATATCTGAATTGAGCCATCTGCCTGGTCCTTGCAATGTAATTGCCTGAGCTCCACAGATCAATAGCCTAGCTACCGTACCCTGCTATTTAGCAGATCTTCAGCAGGAACGGAAAGGAACTGTACTAGCCGATTTCTGAGGTCTTTTCTGTTTTAACTCCCTTTGATATTATAGATGCTAGTTCAGAATTCAGAGCTCTGATTTTTCTGTGTTTATAGAAAACAAAGTTAAATGTGTTTCATCTATACTACGACGTGGCAGGGGCTGCAGCTGGTTATGACTTACTTCCAAAGAGGGCAGAGGCAAGACTCTGGAAACATATTTCACATAATTCTAACAGTCTGCAGTCATGTGAAACTTCAAGAGTTTAAAGCAACAGAAGAAGTGGGACTGCTGTTTGTTAGGCCTGCTGGACCACATGGCTTCATTTACATCATTCCAGTGGGCTGTGATGTGGGGCTGAGGTTAAAAGTTTACTCTTCAGACAAAACAGGTGATTCAGATGTTGTCACAGGGAAGGTCTTGGCCAGATACTTCTCACACAGACCGTTTCTGGTTTTTTCAAGAAAAGTAGTTGTTCATTGACTTGAAAGTGTTTGTACACACATGTCATTTGTGTGTTTTTCCCGAATCAGTTTTGTTCTGCGCAGAACTAATGACTATGTACTTTGTGTAAACACAATGCTGGACACTGGGTGAGGAATACAAAGATGGGAATGACACAGCCCCAGGCTGCAAGGAGCTCACCATCTAACAAGGGTGGTCGGACATGAATGTGGGTATGCTCTTTATATGCAAGGGTGATTGCTGCTGTGGTGTGTTCCTACGGACACCGACGTCACACTGGGTCTCTAGATTCGAGCTGTAACGGCAGAAGTCTCTTACTTTGAAAGTAAGAGACAGTATGCATTTGAACTTGGCTATCAGACACAACCTTAAGTGATGCAAATTTACACAAAGACTAATATTTAAGGCAGAATAAAATTTCATCTCCCCATGCTCCCCACCCCCCTTCCCAAGGGAGGGAAGAAGATGCTTTTAGAAGAATAAGGGAGTTGGGTTGTACATTGAGACTCTAATATTTTGATAACCTGTGAGGTTCTTCAGCTCCCCTCTGTTTATGTTGTTTATATGTGAAGGAGGGTTCTTTTGAAAAAGCGAGAAATTATATATGTAACAGCCACTCAAATAGCACTGACTTTGTGCCAGGCACTGTTGTAAGTGATTGACAAATGTTAACTCAGTCTTTATTAGCTATGTAAAGTCTTATTATTCCCATTTTGCAGATATAAACTTAACTTGAGGCATGGAAAAGTTAAGTAATTTGCCCCAGTCACATTAACGCTATCTTATTTTGTCGAAAATTCTCAGAGGTGAAAGTGGCCTAAAATATTGTTATGAAGGGATGTGCAGCTCCTGACAGAGGACCTTAACAGTTAAGTTCAGTCCCCAGGCTCAGAACTTTGATGCCATTGTCAGCGCGCCTCTCTCTACTCTGTGTGCTCTTCAGACCCACTGCTTAGCCCTTGGAACATCTCTCGAAGTTACCTTTCTTAGACCAGGGCTCTGGGTCCCACATCTCAGGGACTTTAAGCTTTGGGGTGACTTCCTCAATTTTTTTCGAAGTCCGTTTCTGATTTCTGGAGTTGGCTGGCCTGGAGTTTCTAGAAGTACCATTTTGGAAGATGTCTTATGGCTGGGACAGGTCCGGTGTAGCCCGTTTCTCCCTTCAGGGTGCTGTCTCCACCATTCACTGATGAAGGGCAGACCAGGCCCACTCTTGCATCCTCTCCACTCTAACCACAGATTACCTTTCCAATGCCATCTCTCAGCTGGTTGTATGACCACACGTTATGTCTATAATGAAACTGAATCTCTGGCCGTTCTTCAGCATGGCTGTCCCTTTCTCATCTCACATTTGCTTTTTATATTCCTGCCCCATTTCTGCCTCTCCCATTTCTCTCCACCGGAATTATACCCGATCTTGGAATTCTCACAGTCTCCTTTACCCCAAGCCTTAAGTTGGATGCCGCATCTCCTTTTCATTTCCTATGCTTATTTATAAGGCTCTACCTCTCTCGTCAGTCCCCCACCCCCACCCTGCTCTTGAGAAGCTGACTTAAATGGCATGAAGACTAAGAAATGTGGCCAAGGTTAGGGTTCAAATCAGTCAAATACTTATTTGTATTGGCAAAAACATAGTTTTACTGCCTCCCACCATTGACACTTAGATGATTACTTTTATTAAAGAGAATCACAGACATTAAAAGGAATATGAAGCAATGCTCTTAGTGGAAGCTGATAACAGGAATAAGCTTGCAGTTCTCAAGATGAAAAGCTCAAATGCTATTTTGAGTCAAGGCTAAGAACAGAAACAGTCTCAACCATGACAGTCTTGAAACCTTATTAAATGACATGCATCCACAAAGACATTTTTTTCTTTTGGAAAAGAATAGAGTCAGAGGAATGCAGATTTCCATTTATTACCTTTGTTGTCTTAAAAAAGCAGATTCTGCCAAAACTATAGCAGTCATGCAGATCTTGGCATCTGTGATCTCTAACAGGTTTCAGATTTCCAAAAATGACTTGAAAATCACATGTCAGCAAACTAAAGGGGTAAAGGGAAATGCCAATAGGGAGCAAGTGAGTTTTATGTGCTCTTGAAATGCTCAGTAAAAAATATGCAAAATGCTAATCAGAGAGCCTTCAATCTTTCATCTTTTCTTTATTACAGTGATTAAGTTCCTAATATCTTTCAGAGATTTAGGCAAAGAAAATTAGCAAGAGAATCAGCACAGCAAATGACAAACATGCCCTGGGTGTGGATTAGACAGAACCCGCGTCCGTGCGAACATGGTATTTGGGTAACACTGTCTCTGGATTGGTAAACTTAGATTTGTAATATTTTTGTCTAAAACACATTGGAACACAGATGTGGAGATGAAGGCATCGGTGTAATTAGAACAGGCAGTCTGGTGATGAAAGATTAGATCCCTCCGATTTCATCGAACTCTAGCCCACACCTATTACAGATGGGCAGAAGAAGACTCCAGAATAGGCAAGTGCCTCAAAATCACAGAATCAGGTGTCTTGTTTCCTAGTGCTCTGTCCACCACTTCACATCACCTCTCCTTTTTAATTCCTCTCCATTCAGCTTAAAACATGTTTTTAGAGCCTAAATGCCTGTGGTTATCCTGCTGTCAGGGATGAACAGTTTGAAAATAGATCGAAGATCAAAGTTTGTCTTTACACTGCTATTGCCAAGGAGTCCAAACTGATGGGTTAACGAAAGCCTTCTGCCAACGGTGAATCAGGTAGTCTGTGATCCTGTTCTCAGGGGATGGAATGCCATCTGGTTCTTCATTAGCCCACCTGAACTGCTAGCTATGATGACAGAAATAGAAACGAGGATATTTTTGTGTTTCACAGATTTAGAATGTGAAAGGATTATTTGCTTTATTTTATTTATTTTTTTTATGTATGAAGGTCAGGACCTGTATTTCCTGAAATTGGTAGTGATTGAGGGTGCCTAAAAATAAACTCTCACTACTTAGCGAAGTATCTTTGGGACATGAACTAAAGGCGTGTGGAAAGAGCAAGGAGATATAGGTCAGTTTTTGATTAATCAGGGAATTTGAATTTTCCAGGTTAATATGTGCACAGGGCCTTGAATTTTTTAAGAAGTAATTCAACATTGTATTTATTTGTTTGAAATAATTTTGGAGTTGATGTGTAACAGGACCTACGCAAGTCCACCCATTACAAGAATTAGACTTTCTTTTGAAAAACAAAGGAGTGTTTATGCAGTTGAGTATAAACTGCAGTTTTAAAAAACTGTCCCCTAAAGCAGTTTACTTTCTAACTCTAAAGCAGAATTTGAGGGAAGTTATGAAACAGGGAACACAAAGATGTTTCTTTACTGCAGACATAGGCCTTGGGGTCCAGCAAAGGATCCATACCTCTGCAAACTAACTTGCAGAAGGGCCAGCCAAGGACAAGCTTTTTTGTTACGTAGATAGCCCAGGTTGTCCCTAAGAGACTCATAGTAGTTAACAGTTTTTAGACCATAATCTCTCCTCTTTCTATGCCTCTCCTAAAGCACTCATTTCTGAACTCAGAAATATGTCTTTTTATTTATTTGCATCCCTGTTCTCCTGAAGCAAATGGCACACACCATGGTCAAGGCTATCCATGTTAACATTGACTTCAAGCAGGCATAGGTCCAGGGGGTTGGGGCTCCTTATGTATTTCTCTTGAAAACTGGGTTAGAAATGTGACCTAATGCTAGAAAAGTCTGTGGCTCCCAGAGAGGAGAGCTGTGAAAATCCGGCGCTGGTGACAATGGCAAGTTGCCATCCTGACGGAATTGAGCAGTTGGCTTCCAGGACACGTTTCTCTGGTTTCTTTTAGGAACCAGGAAGCTACACTAGAGGGCAGACTAACCTAGACCTTTTCTCCCCACCTTCCAGTGAGAGTTTAAATCCTTTGTGTTTGACGCGATGCATTATACAAATGGGGTCCTACCAGGGATTAAAATTGTGGCAGTGTTTCATTATCATTCACAGAGATTGTGCCCTCAGATGGAATTCCCTTATTTAACTTTGGACTTAGGGCATTTAATGACTTAAATGTTTCATTTAGATAAGATTGAAGGACAATAAAAACAAAAAAGGCTTGTGAAAATAGTGGATGGTGTAGAATTATTGCAAGTTGTGCTCATGGAAAGCTTGCATCACTATGAGAAGGTAGCTATGAGCAGGGACATACCAGACCCTTCTCCAAAGGAACAGAAAACATATGAGACATTGTCACGGTAAGATACATTGGATTCATAATTTGTGTCCAGTATGGTGCTTAGTAATTTCTTGTGCCTAGTATGGTGCTTAATAATTTCTTATTTCTTAAACTATGAAATCTCATTCCTTTTCCTTAATGTGAGTGTGAAACAGTCTAAAGACTTAAAAGACAAACTGTGTGGAAGTAGATTGCCCCAGAAATAAACTCAGCACAAGTCTGGCTGGAATGGTCCTACATCACCTCAGAATCTTCAGCTCTCTTAGTAATTTTAAGATGTGGTAGAGATGGGTGCAGAATTTTTAGACTGGTCATTGGGCATAGATATATGATGAAACTGGTTGACACAGCTATTCGCTGGTGGTTCCATAAGTTTACCCGAGTAATAGATATAAGGAATGAATATTTTTCATAGCTAGTGTATTGGGGTTCTCCAGAGAAACAGAATCAGTAGGAGATTATACCATGTATTATACTACACACACACATATACATATATATATATATGATTTATTACAATGAGAATTGACTCAGCTGATTCTAAAGGCTGAGAAGTCCCAAGATCTTCAGTCAGCAAGCTGGAGACCCAGAAGCGTTTAGTTCTAGTTTGAGTCTGAAGGTTGGAGAAACAAGAGAGCCAGTCTGAGTCTGAGGGCAGGAGAACACCAGTGTCCCAACTTAAAGACAGTAGGAGGGAGAGGGGAAGCACATTCTCCCTTATTCAGTCTTTTTGTCCTATTCAGCCTTCAGTGGAATGGATGTGAGGCATACCCACGTTGGGAAGGGTGATCTGCTTTATTCAAGCTATTAATTCAAATGTCAGTCTCACCCAGAAAAATTCTCAACAGACACACACAGAATAATATCTAGCGAATTATTTCGGCCCTTTTTACCCAGTCAGGTTAATACATAAAATTAACCATCACAGCTAGTCTCTTCTGTCATGTCTGTTTCATGCTTTAGAGACATAAAGTGCTTCCATAAACATTCTTTCTTTTGTTCTTTACCACAAACCTGTGAGCTGAGTCGGGCATACTGTCATTAACACATGGTTACGTATCACAGGTGGTTACCGTGATTATCAGTAATTAAGACTCTGAATGATCTTCATGCCTTTTACAGATTGTGAAAATGAGGCATCAAGAGATTTTGTGACTTGACAAGCATACAGTTTGTATCAGCTCTTCCAACTCTTGGTCCCAGGTTCTTTTGACTACATAATCACATTTATTTCAAAGTCAAAATAAGAGCTACAACAACAAAAGATGCGTGCTCTGACACACAAAGAAAATCTCCTAGGCTAAATCTGTCCTGTGTTACAGTGTGTGTCCAGTCCCTAGAATAAGCCTGGCACATTAGAGTAAATGTAACTTGAGCTCAGTGGTGGTAGAGATTGAAGTGATCAAGAAATAAATGGATTAAGCATGTCAGCATAATTAATAATCACAGAGCTAGGGGAAACGTCCCTGCCTGAAGACTTCTTCCCTACTAAGGGACTTAGATTTGTCAGATTCCCTTTTGTTTGTTACTTTTCCCAGGCAGCATTTCCTTCCCCAAATAAAACACTCCTGGGACACACATAGCACATTTTGTTTATCAGAAGCTTTCATTCTGTGACCAGGGCCAACAGGGCAGGCTGAGGGTTTAACTTCCCAGCGATAGCAGAGATACTAAAAGGGGGCAAAGAGCACAGAAAGGGGAAAGGATTGCTGAACCAAATTCTCATTCTCTTGATTTTATGATTCTAGAGCAGCCATCAAGGCAAGATCTTAACTTACTAATTGATGTTACTTCTTTCTGTACTTGTGAGAATCCGGTAGAGTTGCAGCTGACTTGGGGACAAGATCTAAAGTCGGCATGTAAGGCTAAAATCCCACACAGTCAAATCACTCTTGAAAATCTTAAGTCACCCTTAAAATCTAGTCTACAGGGTTATACAACCCTGTTTAAAATGGCTTATATGCATAAATGTACAGTATATAGAAGATAATAAAAACCTGAATGCAAAATTTTTAAAATATTGTTTTGCACAAGAAATATGTATATTAAGACACTAGAACCACACTCTGCATGATGCTCATATTTTGAGGATCGTGTCGACTGAGGCTAGCTCAGAGTCTCATACACTACTTTCTCTCATTCTGTGTCTTAAGCTCATTTAGTGAAATGACAAATTGACTTGCAGTGCATTTTTTTCTTTTAATTTTTAATTTTGGCGTAATTTCAGGCTTAATGAAAAATTGCAAGAATAGTACAGAGAATTCCCCACTGTTAACATTTTAGACACATTTGCTTCATTCTTTTTCTCTTTCTGCAGTAGGTTTTTAAAAAAATCGTTCTCTTTCGTTTGTGCTTGCATTATTAAATCTACATATTTTAAGTGTACAAATGATGCATCTTCACTCTAATTGCATCTCAGAGAAATTACGACAGCGATTTAATCAATGTTGCTGGTGTGCAGTAGGAGCTGATAAAAATGGATAAATCAGAAATGAGTGAAATAAAGGTGCCCAAAGTGTTGACCCGGTCAAGCAATATGAATCCTAGTAATAGTAAAGAATAGAAAGCAGACATTTCACTGTTGGTAAGAATGCTGAATTACAAAAATCATCATGAAACCGGAATAAAGTCCGTCTTTTTGTAATTTGCATCACTAATGTGCTATTATACTTAGTGGTTTTGTTTTTTTTTTTAACATACAGATGCAAGTGACATGTATGAGCTCATAAATAATTCAAAGATCCACTGTGAGTTCTCACCTCTGATTTCTATTGTTCCTCAGCAAAGGAGGATGACTTTCTATTACCGTTGGAGCTGGAATTGTCACCCTGCAATATTATTGTTATTAACATTATTGCAAGTGATTATTGTGATTATAAGTGATTAGTCTTACAAGTAATTATTAAGATTTTGAATTATCTGGTCTTCAGGCATCAAGAGACAACTCATGCATTTCAAAACATCATTCACTGCATCTTAATGTCTGTTAGCCTGTGAGACTGGTCGGTAAATCACTACCTGATGGTGCTTGTCTATCGTTTGTGCTCTTGTACAAGCTTAACAGTTAAATTATACTTTCTTAAACAGTTGGTTTCAAATAATACAAAATGCTAAAACAGTAAATAATACCCAAAGAAGAGGGAACCACAATGAATAAGTCGAGTCAATTGAAGTTTATTGCTCCTTCAGTGATAACACTTTGTCTGCTGGTTGTCTTACGGTCTTAATGGTTTATTTGTGTACGGTTTTTAAATCCGCGTGCCTACAACTAAGCGCCATGACTTCCTTTGTTTGTAGAACACTTTGGTTTGTTTTAGCACATCTCACCCCTTCCCCGCAAAACAATGAAAAAAGTGGAATGGTCATTGATTGTTCTGAAGCTTAGAGAGAAAGGAGTCTTTCAGAAGAGAGCTGAGGGAATGTTGAGGAACACGAGCTGCTTGCTCTTATCTATTATGTAACGTGGACTTTGGACATAGAAGTAATGGAACTGCGATAACAGTAGAATAAAATGCTTACTGTGGATAGAGCACGGTGCTGCCCTTTTTGGAAGGAGATTTAAGGTAGTCTGAGAGCAGGGAGACAGAGGACACGGGCTTGGTTCCTAGATCGGCCATTGACTAATTGTGTCATGTTGGGCAAATACCCTAACGGAAAGGTGAGATAGAGTCCCACCTTTAATGGAACACTTACTGGGGGCAAGAAATTATCAGAAGTCATGCCATTTAATCCACACAGTATTCCCAGAGCATGATGTTACTAGCTGTATGCTCTCCATGGGGAACCTGAGGCTCGAGAGGTCGAGTATCCAGTCACATTCAAAGAGCTAGGTGAATGGAAGAGGGTGGGCTCGTGTCATGGTTGAGACCATGGGTTCTGAGTCAGTCAGGTGGAGGTTCAAATCCTCTATCCTGGCTCTGTCGCTTATTGACTGGGTGTCCTCAGGAAAGTTGCTTAATAACCTTTATTTTCCCACTTTCTAAATTGGGCATATAATTCTACTTCTGTCTTCTAGGATTGTCGTGAGGTGTAATTAAGATATTGCTGGCAGCTGCTTACATCCGTACTTGAACCTCTGAAGTGTTTAATTCTTTAGTTATGTTATTATTTTAGTTATTTTATTTTATAAAATATTTTATATTTTAGTTATGTTATTATTTTATGACAGAACTGGAGTTTTTTAAAACTCAGAAGCCTGCACATAACAATAATGACCCTCCTCTTCTCTTGTATCACCAAATTATTATGGGGCTGGTGAAATAATGTGAGGAAAGCATCTTGTGCATGGACGTGTGTGCCCATCTTTGTGATTGCTCTCTTTCTTATGAGTATGGCTTGGGTCTCCAGATGGCAGCTTCGTAAAAGCAGGAGTCATGTTTTCATTTTTTCCTAGACCGTGTGTTGCTAATTCACATCTCTGAAAACAGAAAGTGCACGATAAGCCCTAATCCAGTAACTCCTAGGGTCATTTATCTGCAGTACTTCTACTCAAATTAGAAACTACTTTTATTTCATATTTATCATTTTTGATGGAAAACTGCATAATCCTATTTGTCTTATATAGAAGAAAGGTATTATTGAGACCCAAGAATGTTGTTAGAGTCCAGCAATCACACTTTTATGATATTATAAATCTCCCTCTTCCACATGTCTTAAATATTGTTCATAGCAACAGAAACCATTTTAAAGGGGCGTGTTACTATTTTTAATACCCACAGGTGTTTCATTCTTAAACTCCGTTCTTGCCCGTATTAATTGCTACCCTTACCCAGTACTGAAATAAATGCATACTAATTTTTAGTGTTGTTTATTTTATTTCTGCAGGTGCGTATTAATTTTGAAGTCCAGTTAAGCCTGTCTAGACCCTAAATGCCACCAGATCTCTTAAACACACATTTAGTTTTTATTGTTTTTGTTACATTCTTTATGATCAGAATTAATGAATGTAGTTTTAAAAGCTTATTACTTACCCTGAAGACTGGATTTGAATGTGCTGTTCTGGTCTGCTGAGTAAATGGAGATTTAATTACAGATATTTAATTGCTTATTATGAACTTGATGGACTGGAACTGAATAAGCCCTTCTTCCCTGTTTTGCATCTTTAAATGCACCGCATAAACTCAATCCTGTCTAGCTATCATTCTGTAGAACTTCACCAACTCATGAATCACCACTACCTGCGATTTGATGTAAGTGTATGTATGTTGGACAGTAATTGGACAGGCTCTAGCTTTCTAAAAATATGCGAAGGAGGTTTATTTTACTTAAACTAAAAATAAAGGTTAACCTTAAGAGAAATTAATTCATGAGTTAAAGAGGGAGGTAATCTTCACTTTGGAGAAAACATAATTCGAATTTTGAAATTAGAAAGCCCACTCAAAGATGCAAGTGAAATGTTGGAATAATATGAAATTCTAATATCTAACCATATTTATTTTCATAACAAGTCAAATACAAAATGGGGAACAGTGGCATAGAGGGATTTTAGTGCCAGCAGAATATAATAACTGTAACAGTGACTGATTAAAGTTTGGTTACAGTTCCCTTACACAGTATTATTTTTCGGTGCAATGTTATAGAAAAACCATATTTAATGTAGATTTAAGAAACTGATTTTTAGTAAAAAAAAAATTTGCACTCCAAGCATATTTATCCTGCAGCATAAAATAAATTTAAAATGTTTATGTAATCTTGTTGGTTGATCATTGTTTTAATCAGAAGTTTATGATTAAGGGGCACCTGGGTGGCTCTGTGGTTTAAAGCCTCCTGCCTTCAGCTGAGGTCATGAGCTCAGAATCCTGGGATAGAGCCCCACATGGGGCTCTCTTCTCAGCAGGGAGCCTGCTTCCCCCTCTCTCTCTGCCTGCCTCTCTGTCTACTTGTAATCTCTGTCTGTCACATAAGTAAATAAAATCTTTAAAAAAAAAAGTTTATGATTAAATTTTCACTTCAAAAAAGAACAGGTATTTATATTTGGACTGAGAATCTGAATACTGTTTATGTTGACTTGAGAGCAGGAAATTTAAAAAAATTAATTTCAGTAAAACTGTCTCAATTAATATTACTCCCAGTGTGATGCCAGAAACATTATAAATTCCCAGATATTTTTTATTTAAGTATTCTTTTGTGTTTTTTTTTAATTTTTATTTTTTTAAGTTTTTATTTATTTGAGAGAGAGAATGAGCAGGGGGGAAGGGCAGAGGAAGAGGAAGAAGCAGACTCCCCGCTGAGCAGGGAGCCCAACATGGGACTCAATCCCAGGACCCTGACATAAGATTTGAGCGGAAGGTGGACACTTAACTGACTGAGCCACCCAGGCTCCCCTTGAAGTATTCTTTTACTGTTAGCTAATGTGGTAGTCCCTTTTCACAGTCAGGGATGTGAACAGACTTTGTAGAAGTCTGTCTCTTTGTCAAACCCTGCCCTGGAATCTCCAAAAATCCATCAGGGTACTAACTCAAGTCTTCTAAAGACATCCTTGGGACGCCTGGGTGGCTCAGTTGGTTAAGCGGCTGCCTTCGGCTCAGGTCACGATCCCTGCATCCTGGGATCGAGTCCCACATCGGGCTCCTTGCTCGGCAGGGAGCCTGCTTCTCCCTCTGCCTCTGCCTGCCACTCTGTCTGCCTGTGCTCGCTCGCTCTCGCTCTCTCTCTGACAAATAAATAAATAAAATCTTAAAAAAAAAAAAAAAGACATCCTTGCCTTGGTGCCAATTCCAACTTCAGTTAAGTCAGTGAATCTATGAGGTTGATGAACTTCACAGTTTTCTCTAAAGATGGTTGCTTCAGAAGGAGCTATTAAAACAGAAGATCTCAAGTCAGAAACCCAGATAGTCATGGAATTGTCCACTAAGACTACTTTTTTTAAAAAAAATTGAAATACAGTTGGTATACAATGGTACATTAGTTTCAGTGTACAACATAGTGATTTGACAAATCTATGCATTATGCTATGCTCACCATGAGTGTAGCAACCATCTGTCACCATAAAATGTACTTAAGACCACTTTTAACACTGCACAGCACCACAGCCTCCTGTGAAGTCCTAAGTACTGATTCCAGAAATGACCTTTCTGTTCCAGTAGTGGCCATCGAGGATGTGTGAATTCTTTCCTCAGTACCAGGGGTTTGAGGAGATGATACCAGCCTAGGACAGTGATGTAGCTCTTTCTTGGGTACACAGCCACATTGTCAGGGTACAAGCTGGCTCCCTCCTGGGTATTGGAACATGTTCTAGATGCCAGTCATTCACAAATGTAGGATTTCCATTCCACTTTGACCTTCCTACTGATGCATGGTTAGCCTTTTCTCATGCGGATTTTATTTCAGGGCTCTCATTGTCCTTCCCTGACACTTGTCCTTTGTCAGGTGATTCTCTCTCACCCTGTTAGGTTTCACTAAGAATCTTTTGAAATTTTATGGGGATTTGCCCAAAAACCTTCAAAATCTCTATCTAACACCTACAAAATATCAGTTGTGCCTCTCTGGATTAGCTTCTACAAAGTTTTCATTGAAGCAATTGTCTTTTTTTTTTTTTTTAAGATTTTATTTATTTATTTGACAGAGAGACCACAAGTAGGCAGAGAGGCAGGCAGAGAGAGAGGGAAGCAGGCTCCCCGCTAAGCAGAGAGCCCGACGCGGGGCTCGATCCCAGGACCTTGAGATCATGACCTGAGCCGAAGGCAGAGGCCTAACCCACTGAGCCACCCAGGTGCCCAGTAATTGTCTTAATAGAATATATTGTATTTCATGAGCATTTCCATTTATGAAATTACAGTATTTTTGACTTTGGATAATGATCAAGATTTAAAGTTACCTGGAAGAATAGTAATTTAGTAGAAATGACCTTCATTTAAAAAATTATTTTTTACCATTTAGGAAATTCTCTGTCTTACTGAAGAAAATTTTATAATATATTCTAGAAAAATAAGAAGACACTTACATACTCATGAAAATATACTTTGTTATATTTTATGGAAATCTTTATCACTGTGGCTTTTCTATCTCACTTGTTATGAGGGTAACAAAAGAACATAAACAGTATTCACAAAATTTGACCCACTTTCTGACTTTCAAAAAATCAGGTATACATGATATATATTTTTTAAATAGTTCTGCATTACATGTGGTCTGTTGTGCATAAGCCCCAAATCAGTTCATACTCCTCCCAGATCTAATTTGGGCTGTAAAGAACTGCAGACTTAGAGGTATGGTAGGAGGCTTTCTGAGTGTTGTGGGCTGGAGTGGTTGGGTTGGAGGTGGAGGTTGGGTTGGACTTTAGGATGACTAGGTAAAAGATATAAACACTTTCCTTCTATTCTACCCTAAAAGGTAGATGGCAAGCTTTTCAACTATAGTCTACCTTTGGATGATTTAAGACATAAGATACTCATAATTGTCGCAAAAATATTCAACAGTATTTTCAGAGAGTAGGGAACAGAAAAATATCTCCAATTTAGTTTTTGACCCACCCTTAAAGAGTATAATGGCAATGACTACAGGGTGCTGTGGGAAGTCAGTGGCTGGAATGGGCTGGGCCATCTCAGTACAATGGGATTATGGTGCATCCTCACCAAATGTAAGCAAAGTCAATACTCAGGACTGTACTTTTCCTTAAACAGATTAAAATATATATGCTTTCTTTTCCTTGAATGATACATTTGTAAATAATGACTTGGCAGACCCTTTGCGGGAAGGGAACATCAAGCATTCCATTATCTCAGGATTTTTTGAAAGATGAGTTGAGTCAGTTTGTTGGAGTTGTTGGAGGTGTCAGCAGGAGAAGGACAGCAGCTTGCCCACTGTCTCTGGTTCTTTCTGGTGGATGTGTCATCATGGACTCAGAATAATGAGAGTCATTTTCACCTCATATTTCCTGAACTTCTTGCACGTGGGCACAACTTTACTGGTCACTCTTGGCTCTCTGACATTCCAAGGAAGGTTAACACACCAAAGCCACAGCCATAGGGACAGAATCCTGTCATTTTTTAACAGGAGGGAGCCCTAGTCATTGTTGAGTCCATTGTTTTTCCTTCAGAGCTAAGACTCATGAAACTTATGAGTAACGAGTATAATAATAACAGCCAACAGGGGCGCCTGGGTGGTTCAGTGGATTAAGCCACTGCCTTCGGCTCAGGTCATGATCTCAGGGTCCTGGGATCAAGCCCTGCATCCACCTCAGCATCCCTGCTGAGCAGAGAGTCTGCTTCCCCCTCTCTCTCTGCCTGATTCTCTGCCTACTTGTGATCTCTCTCTCTCTGTCAAATAAATAAATAAAATCTTAAAAAAAATAATAATGAAAGCCAACATTTATGGGCACTGTGCTGAGCAAGTAACATGGATTATTTAATTTAATCCTCGTAACAATCCTATAAGGTAGGGACTATAATCCCCACTTCATAGTGAGAAGATCGATGCACAGGCAGGTAAAGAATCCTGCCCAGCTGGGGTTCCTGGGTGGCTCAGGAGGTTAAAGCCTCTGCCTTCAGCTCCGGTCATGATCCCAGGGTCCTGGGATCGAGCCCCGCATCAGGCTCTCTGCTAGGCAGGGAGCCTGCTTCCTCCTCTCTCTCTCTCTCTGCCGGCCTCTCTGTCTACTTGTAATCTCTGTCTGTCAAATAAATAAAATCTTAAAAAAAAAAAAAAGAGAATTCTGCCCAACGTCACACAAACCCATGAGTGTAAAAGTAGAATTTGATCTCAGAAATATGTCTGCAATGGCAAAAGCGTAATGACTATATCATACTGCCCTTTCATTTTTTAAATCAAATTACTGTCAAAATATTACATGGCAATTTGGTAGAACTTCAGCCCAGATTTTCTCTTTCCCAGGCTTCTGGTAATGATTAATGATTATGATTAATGAGTTGATTGAGCAATAGTAATAGCTGCTGACTTTAAATGTATTTATACACACATGCACACATATTAGTTCTTACCTCATGGTCCTGCCCCTTTCTCACTTCTTGTATGCCTCTTTCTTTTCCTAGCTTTTTTGAGATAGAATTGACAAATGTTTTTACATTTAAAGTGTACAACATGGTGATTTGACATATGTATGCACTGTGAAATATTTACCATAATCAGGTTAATTAACTCATCCTTCACATCACATAGTTCCCTTGTCTGTGAGGTGAGAACACTTCAGATTGATATTCTCTTAGCAAATTCCAGGTATATAGGGCAATCTTATTAATTACAGCCATCACACTATATGTATATTTTCTATTATTCTTAAAGACCTTTACCAGGAGTTTAATTTACTCAACCTTAAGAATTTTATATTTTGTGGAATATATTTCCCACTGTTGTGGAATATCTGTACCACTTGTTATCTCAGTAACTGATTGTAAACTCAGAGCATCTTTCTGTCTGTCCCAGCCTTGATTCCTACATGTGAATTCTTTGTCCATTTTTTCCCTTTTAAACAAAAGGCTATTTCTGTTCTTTATACTCCCCTGCTGAACAGTTATTCTCCTCCAGCCCAAACACAAACAAATGCCATACTCTTCCAAGCATCTCTGGAAATTATTTCAATTTTTGTCTCATAAATATCATACAGAAAGGTGCATAAACATAAGCTCCTTTATAGATTAATTACCATTCCAAGGAAGCCTCTCAGGTCAGGAAATCCAACACTGCCAGCACTTAAAAGGCCTTTGAGGGATTCTCCTTTATTACAAGCTCCTACTCCCAGTAGGTAACTTCTGTATCAATGTTTTGTTAATTATGCCCTGGATTTTCTTTTAAATATATAGTTTCCCATTCAGGAGTACATACACTGAGTTTAATTTGGACGATATGATCCTTACTATTTTTTTCTCTTCCTTCATCTCCCCTACCATGTCTTTTTTTTTTTTTAAGATTTTACTTATTTATTTGATAGAGAGAGATCACAAGTAGGCAGAGAGGTGGGGGGAGGGGGAAGAAGCAGGCTTCCCGCCCTGCAGAGAGCCAGGACCCTGAGATCATGACCTGAGCCGAAGGCAGAGGCTTAACCCACTGAGCCACGCAGGCACCCATCCCCTACGATGTCTTATCTTATATTCTTCCTCTTGTCTCTTTCATGTTTCTGGTACAGAAATTCTGTTTAATCTTCATGTGGTTTATATTTATTAATCAGTGTAATCGAAGTCTGTCGTCATCTCTGCATAGTAGCGTACATTCGGCTCTTGTAAATTCTCTGATTATTCTTTTATTTATTCCTTCCACTTGTCATTACAAGCCATTATTCCCTAACAACCTGAAAAGAAAGCAAAATTCAGAGACCTGTTAGGGAGGGAGAAATGGCAAGGTGTAGCATTTACTACTTCTTACCTTCAGAGACAATGACTTCTGTGTGGATTCCGCATTGGGGGAGCCCAGATCTGTCATCTCCAAAAGCCTACACATCTGCTTCTCTTAGTTCTTCAGGAACCAGCAGAATCAATCCTTGGACTAACATTCCACCCCATGAAAAATTCTAATGGAAAATGGGAAGTGTAATACATAAAACAAAATCTAAGAACTATTTGTACTTATTAGAAAAGGCCTATGATTTTGTCTAGGCAAAAACATTTCAACATTGGTCCATTAGAGAAAATGACTATGCTGCCATCCCAAATCGTGTTTTGAAGACCATTTAACGGTCTGGGGATGATGCTCGTATTACGGTAAGTGAAAAAGCAGGTTCCCAAACTCTATATTGAGCATAATCCCAATTTGGTGAAATAAATGCACAGAGAAGAAATGGTGGAGAAAAATACTTCAAAACATTACAAGACTTGTCTCTGCATTTTGGAGGGACTAGGAGTTATTTTTAATTCATTTTTTACATCTTTCTGTATGTACAGGCTTTTCTATAACAAGCATGCTACTTTCATAACTGAAGACATAAAAGCTATGTTAAAAAACAAACAAACAAACAAACAAAAACTAATGACCTTGTTGGGTAGTTTTTTGCCCATTGTTTGACAAAAAAAAGAGGGTTGCACGTGCCTTGTTTTTTTTGTCCCAGTCAGAGCCCCGCTATATGTCAGTAGGGACCACAGCTCAACCTGGAGGGGCTTTTGGTTTTGATTGCAGACATTTGGATCGGCACTGTTTGTCCTTTCCGTCCCCATTCCCCACGTGCTTCCATCTGGGCACTTGTGAGCCCTGCTCACTCCCTGACTTCACCTTTTGCTCCCATAAGTGTTCCGTAAGGCTTGGGAGCCACGTCTCCCTGATGAGTAAAGAGGCCTGGACAAGAAAAGTCCTGCCTAATTATCATCCTTGGCACACCAGACCCATGTCATCATGACCTGGGGACCAGGGTACTTAGGGTATCACTGAATGAGGACATCTACTGGGAGGGTTTCTTTCCTCTCCCTCTGAGGTCGGGCCTCTTCCTTCCCCAGGGACTGCAAAGCAATGGGCACCACCAGGAAGCGCATAGCACAGTGGGTCTCTGTGCAAGTGGGAGTTTGGGTTAGGAAGTTAATTGCAGTTTTCATCAGGATAAAGATATCCAGATGTGAGAGAGATTCACGTTCCTTCCCACACCATGGAACAGATGACTGAACTAAAAGAAACATTTATTCTGTGAAGGAAGAAAATGAATACACCTGCACTATCTTCTCTCTACCCTCATGTTCCTTAAATTAAATTAAACCACCAAACAGGTCCTACTGGCTAAAGGAACAAATGTATTACTGTATTCAAGAGCATTTGATGTAAATTTCTTAGTGAAGAAAGAATAAGCAGAAATTTATACGATGTATGTAGATGCTGTAAGCCTTGCAAGAGATTTATATAAAACTTCTTATTCCCAAACCTATCACGTAATTATGCTGAATCCATTCTGTACATTTGATCTATAGAAGATTTTTGCAATGTTTTATGTGAGAGCCATTTTCAGATGTGGCTTATATATCTTCACTTTATAATAATATCTTATAAAATTTTTAAAAATGTAATTTAATTTTTTTCAGTGTTCCAAAATTCATTGTTTATGCACCACACCCAGTGCTCCATGCAATATGTGCCTTACCAAATTTTTGAGTGAGAGAATTTTAAAGTTGGATCTCAAAGAGTGAGATCATATTGTTAGTTTTTTTAATACGAAAAAAGTACTGAGGTCTAGGAATAAATATACATATGTAATGTGTATGTGTATGTGAATAAAAACTTCAATTGAAGTTAATGGATTTTTCTTTAGTTTAAAAAATATCCTATAAGTCTAATACTTTATTATATTCATATTTGTTGATTAACTAGTTGATAGTTTCAACCAGGATGAAAAAATAATATTAAGCAAGGGAAGTAAAAGGGACTTCAAAGAACAATTATCTGCCGTGAAAGTGGAAACCTTGGATTGGCATATGAAGGAAATAACATGTTTTTATTGCTACTAGTTACACAGAATATTTTTAGCAGTGTTCTCATCCCTGATGACAGAAATCTCATCACACGCTAAATAACTAAAAGCATGGATTGTGGGTAAGAAAAAAGAGAGGGGGATGAAGTTTGGGCCAAGTCTACAGTGAAGAGGTTTAAATATCTCATAAAACATCAGACCATACTGGTCTTTCAGAATTTAGGGCAGTTCGCTTTCAGCAAAGTCCAGCTTCCTGTGCACAAGAGCAATGCCTTCAGATTATTTTTTGAACATCAAACAGGCTTTTTTCAGGACCTCATTTTAATGAGTTCTGATGGGTAATCAGAAATACATGGATTAAGTCTGCTTTCAAATAAACATGCGTTTAGCAATTAAAGAGAAGAAAGCTTGGCTCAGTGTGCTCTGCGTCCGGCCAAGCTCTAAACATGGGACGAGGCAGTTGAGAGTGTTGGATGAGAACATGCAGTTGAACTTCATAAGCTTTGCTCAGCTTCCTCCTGGGGGATGAGAAAACGCTCAGTACCAGTATATCAGAGACTGTTCATTGGCCCCAGTCAACACCTACATGGCAGAGACTCGGGAAACAGACCGTGCCAATAGCTGTCTGCATTTAGATGTATTCCTACAGAGCTCATTAGCTTTCCCTTCAGAAGACAGTGTGGTGGGCAAGGAAGGGTGCAGTCTCCGGAACCAGCTTCAAAACCCCAGCTCAGTCACTTCCTACTAGTCCGTTACTTAGCCTCTCTCAGTTTGCTAACCTATAAAATGGGAGCAGTAATACTGTATGTCATAGGGTTGCTGTGATCATTTGATAAAGTAATGAAATATCCGATGGATGTTAGTTATTATCAGTATCTAACTTTAAATTCTGAGGATTTGACTGAAATTTTTCACAAATTGTGTCTGAGAAGTGTGTCTATTAAGAAGAGACAGCACTGTTAACTCTCTAATGATGAGATATTTCCAGAGAGAGCTGGATTAGAAAAGGATTAGTACCTTTAAAGGCCACATTTTATAAGAGACAGATGTGGGGAACCTGCTGTTGTCAGCAATCTGGGGTATGGGTTTAGTCTTCAGGAAGAAATCAGATTATCTAGTAAAATATTGATAAAATAATAAGAGTTTAATAGGAGAATGCTATGGATTTTTCTTGGAGGCTGGTCTATATTAGTAAAGTAGATGCTTAATATACATTTAATTAAGCATTTTCCAAAGTTTGTCTTATGACCCACTAGTGCTATGAGGTGCTCCTTAAAAAAGAGTTCTGTGGTCCATTTGGGAAGTAGTGATTTCTATTTGTATTGGAATTTTTAAAAAATTAGTGATTTCTATTAGAAATAGTGATTTCTATTATGCCACTGTTATCCCACCTCAGAAATTCATAATGTGTCTTAGCTTATTAAATGCTCTGATGAGTCCTGCTGTAAGGAAATCTATATAACTTTAACCCAATGTTTCTCAAAGTTATCTGACTACAGATCCCAGGGGAATTTTCCATGAAATGCACTTTGAATGTGCTAATATATATCACCTAAGTTAAGAATCATGATTTCATTGTGCACACCTTGACACTCTAGAATCTCGGAATTCTGGAAATAACTGATGTGAGAGAAATGGGGGCCAGAAACAGCAGGAAAGAAAGTGGAGAGCTGACCTGAGAGTTAAGAAAACGAGAACTTACCCATTGGTATCCTGGCTTCAGCACCTCTCCAGTCAAATGTCATTTCTTCTACCCTTGGCCATCCTTTCTAAAAAAAATGTCTTTCACCTTTGCCAAGTTACTTTCTTTATTTTCTTCATAAACCTCTTTACTCTCTGAGAGAAGATTTGTGTGTTCACTCATTTATTACTTCTGAGAGCAGGGACTTGCCCTTCATCTCTGTCCCCAGGGAAGAGAACACCTGGTATGAAGCAGATACCCGATAAGTGTTTCTTGAAAGAATGAATAAATGATAATGGTGTGATTCATTGAGATTCCCTTGAGTAGAGGAGGAGTAAATTTTTAGGAAGAAATGAAACAAGTTTAGTATTTAACATAATGAGCTTGAGAGGAATCATCAGATACAAGTATTTGTAGTAGCAAAGGAAGTGAGACCTTCCTATATGAGCTATGGCGGGGGGAGGGGGCAAGAATGCCACGCACATCATCACAATAACAACCACCACCACCACCACAGCTAATATTTACTATTTGCTATTTGTCAGAAACTATTGTAAGCACATTCCGTGTGTGAATTCACTTAACCTTCATGATAAGCCCTGGAGGTAGGTGCTGTTATTATTCTCATTTTACAGCTGAGTAAATCAAAGCTTGGGCTGGTTTAGGAAACCTTTCAAGGTCACAGAGCTAAGAAGTCATGGATTTGGATCCTTGCTATTTCCTTAGAAACAGCATCATTTAAGAATTGTACAGCAAAAGAGGAACTGGTAAAGATCACTGGAAGAAGGAGGCCAGAGACATCAGTGGACAGGAGAGCCTAAGAAGGAAAAGTTGATGTTATCAAATTCTGCAAGGTGACATTTGAAAGTTTTAATTCTTTTTTTCAGAGCTCTTTCAGTGGTGTCATGTGGACAAGCCAGATGGCAGCGACTTGAAGAGTGACTGACCGGTGAATAAGTTGGTCTATTAAACTATTCTTTTGAGGACTTGCCTGTAAAAGCCAGGACAGAGAGGAGGGAAATAACTAGAAACTGACATGGAGCAGGAAGAGCATTTTAAAAAAATCTATAATGTGGTGGAGAGTCTGCTTACAGGCTCCCAAGAAGAAAACAGTGAAGAGGGAGAGGACAGAATGACAGCAGAAGTGAAGTCTTGGTTTTGAGGAAGCTGAGAAGAGATGGACCGAAGAATACAGATGGCAAAGAGATCATGGGCAGGGGTTGCACTGCAGGCTGCTGGACTCAAGTTAATTCAGATGATACATTTCTCATGGACTCTGTACAGATTCTGCCTGTACACATGTGTATTTGTGAGTGTGTGTGTGTGTGTGTGTGTGTGTGTGTGTGTGTTTATACAATAGTACTTAGCATTCTGTGTATAGAAACAAAAAAGTCAATAATGAGATTGAGCCAAAGCAGAGGGCAGCCCCAGAAGGACCGTGAGGATTCTGGCTGAAGTGATGTTGGGAAATCTCTGAGAGTAGAGAAGGAGACAAAGCTGTGAAAAGGGTAGTGGTCAAGGAGAAGGGAGAGGAGGAGGCTTTGAAGGCCTCAGATGGAAGAGCAGTTACACGGGAATGCGGAGGGTGAGATAGCTGAGGCCTCAGGTGTGCTCATGCATTTCTGAGTGGAGGAGTCCTGAGTCATGAGGGAGCCTGGGAGGTGTTCGTGAGAGTGGGAAGCTGGAGTGGAGTAGAAGGGAAGATTGTTGGTTTGAGGAAATGAGAAGTTCTGCGAGTGGGTTGATGGAAGTGCTCCTCACCCAACATACGATTGTGGAAGCTGTGCAGGATGACAGCAGGACTTGGAATGGAGAAGAGAATGGCCTGGGGACAGTCTACTCCATACTGGGGATGTGAACCTGGGAGCTGTGCAGATGACAGCCGCAAGATGAGTGGAATGGCTGGATGACAGAAACTCTAAGGAAGACAGGTCACTCCGTGAAAGTGTGACCTGGAGGTTGATGGTCTAGTCCCCCATTCTCGCTCTTGCTTCAAATGAACTCTGACCTCTCTTGATTCTGCTAGTTTAGGAGACTCTGGATGTACCTATCAAAACCAGTTTTATGCTGATGTTCTCCCCCTCCCCCCACTGCCACCCCCAACCTCCACCAGAGGTCCCTTTCTTTGAGAAGGGTGATGAATACAGCTTTTCCGGTACCAGTGTCTGAACAAGACTAACATTTTAAGCTCCTGTCAGCTCTGAACGAAGGGGCTGATGAGCTTTCCTCTTGGTTAGACAGCAGGGACCTGAGAGATGGGTAAATGAGTGACATTTGGCAGGGAGGTGCCAACAAGGAAGAGTCAGGTGCAGAATACCTACTTCTGGCCTGCTCCAATGATACAGTGTGAAAATACGGTTCTGACCCTTCAGCGTGCTGGCATGGAACGCTGAGGCTTGTATAGATGCCCAGGGAAAGTTGGGGACACTTGACAAGTCGGTGACATGTTGTGCCACGACCATGCACAGTGGCCCCTGAGCCATTCCCTGTACTGTCTAGGCCTGAGATGATCGCTCAGGGTCTTCTAGTTGCGGGATGAAGCAAAGACTTGTTTTCCTTATAAATACAATATTCATCTTGCATCTGCCTTTTCTCACACCTGTGTCTAACCTTGTAAGTATGGAATTACAACGTTGTCTCTGCAGATGAGGTAGCACAGATAAAGAGGATGGAGAGGCATTTGTAAGTTCCTACTTCTTGTGTTGTTTGCTGAGAGATATGAGACTCTAGGCCAGTCTTAGTCTTAGTTCTCCATCGATTGCTTTCTCTGCACAGAGATATCTGACCCTATTTCCGGGGGCCTCTGTCCAGGCATTTGGATGATGCCATCTTCAGGAAGCCCAGAGCAGCAGTGTGCCAGTCCAGAGCTCCACCAGATCTCTGGTGGACAAACTGCCCTCTGCCTTGGTCCCTGCTCCCAGACAGAAGCGGGGAGAAGCAAACCCAATGCTAATGTCGGCACAGGTGCCGTGATGAGATCCAGCTTAATTTTAATGGATTTAAGAAAGACAAAGAGACTGAAACACAGAGGCTGCTGAGAAATAATCTACCCAGAGACGGGAGGGGGAACCTCAGTTCTCCGAACGTTTCATCGTTATCCCTGTTAATTTAGCGGGTTATCACAAATCAGGAGTAGATAAACTGAGAGGTGGCAAAGCAAATATATAACTTCCCAGTGCCTAATTTTATTGGGTGGCAAAATTTTTTGGGCAGTGAAAAGTGCTTTGGGTGGTTTGAACGCTCCAGACACATACTGTGAATGGTTTGGTCCAAGGTTTATCCCAGATGTGCAAACTGATAGCTCGTAGGGGGGCAACCGTAAACACCCGCCCACCGAACACTTTTTGCTCTTTCGACTCTTGGAGATTCATCAGTTGATTTTGACTGGGGTCTCCTCTACCATTCTAGCTTATAAAACCTTCACAATTTAAAGAGCATTCTCTCTCTAACAGATGGGTCCACATTTCCACAGGTCCCTCCACTATAGACAAAACAGTTCCAGTTCAGTTCTCAAGCCAGAGCAGACCCTCGTCATTGCTCTTACTGGGAAGGAATGGGAAAGAGAAATCAAAGGCTAAGGAGAGCTGGTGGGGGGGGAGTGGGAGGTGCTGGCTTCAGTCTCTTCTTTAAGGCTCCTCCTAGTCCTGCTAGAATTCACTTGATGTTTGTCCATTCAGAAGGCTTCGTATTTTGTTCCTGTATGCATTCAGTTACAATGAAGACATTTTTCTCTTTCATGTAATGTGGAACATTAAAAAATAATACTCTGGGTGATGCACTGGGGAGGTTTGCTTTTCCTAGTGTGTGGTTCTTGGCCCAAAATGTATGATGGTTGGAAAAAAATCAACACAAGGCTGCTCTGTATAATATTATGTCTCTGGTAGAGAGTGGTTGGAGGGTTTTATGGAGCACAGATTCTAAAGGTAAAAACCTTTAACAAATCACAACTCAGCGGCTGATGAAACCTTACATTCAAACCTTAGATAAATAAACGAAAAATCGCCAAAGGAGAGCAGTCGCCAAGTGTTCACATTTGATTTGGATATTGCATTTAAATATTTTCCAGGTTTAATACCTCTTCCTTCCTTTTTTTGTAAGGAACCAATCAAGCAAACAAACATGCAGGTTGGAAATGCATATATCTGATTTATGTAATATCTTACTATGAGGATTTTATTATCTCCCTTCAAAAGTTACTTGTCGTTCTTTCATTTTCCCCAAGAGAATGGGAAGACTTTCAAGTAGAGTTTGCTAAGGACACTTGGAGCTAAACTTCTCTGCCGTTTATATTTAATGGTCTTCACTCACTCCGTGTCTTGGATTTCTTTCCCCTTCCATGACATCAGATATATTCAGAAAATTCCATAATGCCCATCACTGGTGTGTAGTAAGGAAGGCTTACCATGCATTTACCGTCATGTTTTAGAAAGTGATTGAGGTAGAAGTAACAGATTTCAGGGATACTGATGGCCCTTCGTAATGCATTGCCTTCGTGTAAGGGCAGGAGTGTGTGGTGGGGAGGCTGCTTCACTTGATTCTGAGGGATTAGTTCCATACATGATTACATGTAGCTTCCTTAAGTGCTATCTCTGCAAAGACAGAGATTGATTTTGAGAAACTTGGGAGTCACCCTGACTCCTCTCATTTTGTCATCATCCGTTAACATCCATTTATCTCCAAACACTGATTCACCTAAACTATTCTCTGAGCCCATATACCCTTTTATCTCCCTACAGTGCCAGCGCTCCAGTTCAGGTTGTCATCCAAAACTGATGACTTCTAAGCTTGCTTGGTTGCTTTGGCTTGCCCTCCTTTTCCAGTCGATTCTGTCCTGTCACAGACAGGCCAGTCTGATCGTGCACCCTCCCTGATGAAACACATGCCAGGATTTCTTTTCCCTAAGTGGCCAGGCTCACTGCTTCTATTCCCTTTCTTCCCTAACTCATTCTTATTACTGAAGCTCCACTCTGGGGACTGATTCTCGAGGGGGGCTTCCCTGAGCTCCTCCCCACCCACGGCACCACGCAGGACCGACTGCCTGTGCTTTACGCCCCACTGCTGCTCTCAGTCCCTCACCAGTGCTCTTCTCCTTCTTTACATCCCCAGCCATTAGCACCCAGTAGGTACTCAAACATGATTTACATGTCACATGAATAAATGAATACATGACAGAGAAATTGGTGATTACTTTTTTCTTTTCTTTTTTTTTCTTTTTAAATTTATTTATTTGTCAGAGAGAGAGAGCGAGAGAGCGAGCGAGCACAGGCAGACAGAGTGGCAGGCAGAGGCAGAGGGAGAAGCAGGCTCCCTGCCGAGCAAGGAGCCTGATGTGGGACTCGATCCCAGGATGCTGGGATCATGACCTGAGCTGAAGGCAGCCGCTTAACCAACTGAGCCACCCAGGCGCCCCACTTTTTTCTTTTTTTTAAAAGATTTTATTTATTTAACAGAGAGAGAGAGAGATCGCAAGTAGGCAAGTAGGCAGAGCAGCAGACAGAGAGAGAAAGGAGGAAGCAGGCTCCCCACTGAGTAGAGAGCCCGATGTAGGGCTCGATCCCAGAACCCTGGGATCCTGACCTGAGCTGAAGGCAGAGGCTTAACCCACTGAGCCACCCAGGTGTCCTAGTGATTACTTTTGATTTAGCTAAACAGAGGTTAGAAATAGCTTGTCTCTACTTAGCCCATTTTATCACATTTGCTCCCCACCTTAAAGGAAGTGAAACTGCATACAAATTGAAGGCTTCTGTAGTTTTCCCTGATCCCTCTCTCTCTAGAGGTAAGAATCATTCTGAATCTGTTTTATCATATCTTATCAGATATATACTAGACATGGATCGATAAATAATACATTGTCTTGTATATCTTCCGACTTTACATAACTGGTATTGCATGTAAGTGTCAGTCTCCAACTGTTCTCTTCAATCACTACTATATTGAGGTGATTTGTAAATATTAAAACATGACCCCCCAGTTCATTATTTTAATTGCTGTATCAAGTTGTATTATGTATATACCACATTTTATATTAATTAAACTATTGCAAATACTGCTGTGTGAACATCCTTCTCCATATGTCCAGGATAAATAGTCAGAAGAGCAGTTACTAGGTTAAAGTGTCCACTATACTATATATTGTCGAATTATCCTACTATGTTGTACCAGTGTATGCTCCCACCAGCAGTTCATGACATTATCTATGGCTCTACATCCTTGCTCACATTTACTGCTGCCAGAGTTTTAAATGATTTTAATATGATGAATTTGAAATGCATCTCACTTTTTGTCTAATTCAAATATCTCGGGGCGCCTGGGTGGCTCAGTGGGTTAAAGCCTCTGCCTTTGGCTCAGGTCATGATCTCAGGGTCCTAGGATCGAGCCCCACATCGGGCTCTCTGCTCTGCGGGGAGCCTGCTTCCTCCTTTCTCTCTGCCTGCCTCTCTGCCTACTTGTGATCTCTGTCTGTCAAATAAATAAATAAAATCTTAAAAAATATATAATTCAAATATCTCTCACTATTTCGATATTAAGCATCTTGTCATATGCTTATTAATTATTCAGACTTTTCCGTGAATAGGTATCTTAGACAAATGAATAATAAAAAGTAAATAATCTAGTAGGTTAACTACCTGACCAAAACTGGGTACTGTTGAAAAGGAGGTATGGAAATTATTAGGTAACTGCCAATGTCTGTCATGGTAATCAGGGCATGTCAGTTTGGGAAGCTCACTTTATGTTGGTGGTCCCTGTGGGTCTTCCATGATTTGCTAGTTTCCCTGCTCTGAAGAGAGGAGGAGGGAGATAAAGACATACTCATGTCTATAAATCAAAATATATTTAGTTAAAAAAACAAACAAACAAACAAGTAGGGGCGCCTGGGTGGCTCAGTTGTTAAGCGTCTGCCTTCAGCTCAGGTCATGATCCCAGGGTCCATCAAGCCCCACATTGGGCTTCCTGCCCGGCAGAAAGCCTGCTTCTCCTTCTCCCACTCCCCTTGCTTGTGTTCCCTCTCTCGCTTTCTCTCTCTGTCAAATAAATAAAATAAAATAAAAAAGAAAGTAAATCTAGTAAGAAAGAGGAGATATTTGGGGGAACAAGAGAAAAATGACAAACCTATATCTCTGGGCACAGTGCTCATTTTTTTTACCATCCATTCTGCCTCCCTGTTTCCTCTACTTCCATTTCTATCCTATAATCTCAGTCTTGGGTTCTTAGCTATGCGGTGAGGAACATAAATCTTTCAGGGTTCATAAAAGGTCAGCATATGTCTGAACCAACAATGTCCAGCAGAAATACAATTTGAACCACATATGCAATTTTAAATGTTCTAATAGACACATTTTAAAAAGGAAAAAGAAAGAAGTAGAATTAATATATTTTATCCAAAATATAATCATTTCAACGTGTAATTACTATAAAAACCATCTAGATATTTTACATTGATCTTTTTTTAATAGTAAGTGTTCAAACATCAGTGTACATTTCACACTTAAAGCTCATTTCAGTTTATACTGGCCTCATTTCAAATGCTCAATAGTCACATAGCTAGTGCCCACATTATTGGACAGAATAGGTCTAAATCGTTCGGAGAGCAGTGCAATTTGACCCAACATAAATACCCATTCTTCACCTCTATTTTCTCCCCTCCCCATAACATATTGATATTCTGTGGTCTGCATTCTGATTATCTTTCAAATCAAGACTGGAACAAGGAGATTAAGGAATCAGGATTATTCCGAGAGGACTGTGGAGCTGTATTTTTTTTTTTCTCCTTCTCTCTAACACAGTGGGCCCTCTAACACAGTGGGATTCATTGCCCATCAGTTACTTATTTTAACAATTCAGAAAATCAGGGGTGCCTGGGTGGCTCAGTGGTTTAAGCTTCTGCCTTCAGCTCAGGTCATGATCCCAGGGTCCTGGGATTGAGCCCCATATTGGGCTCTCTGCTCAGCAGGGAGCCTGCTTCTCCCTCTCTGCCTGCCTCTCTGTCTACTTGTGATCTCTCTGTCTGTCAAATAAATAAATAAAAATCTTTTTTAAAATTTTCAGAAAAACCTAATATGGAGTCTGGGTGATTCCCTGATTTCAGTTGCCCTCAGAGCATATCCATTCTGAAATGTCTAAGTATTGATGCTCATTCACCGAGACTTAACAAAAAATAGTCACGGTTTCTTGCAAGAATTTTAAAATGTAGAACTTGAAGGGATCATGATAATTATTTAATCCAACTCTGAGTGGTTAGGTGGCTTGCCAAAGGAGCCACACCCCAATAGTAGCAGACACATGTCTAGAACTTAGGTTCCTGGACTCCTAGACCAGTGGTTCTTCTGTCTGCCATTCAACGTGAATTTTGACGACTGACAGAACTCTGAGACCCAGAGAACAGTGTTCCTCTTACCTCTCTAATCTCCTTCAGGGGCCATACAGCTTGAATTTCTCTAAGCACACATGATTGAATGTAAATGTCACCCGGCCCTAAATAGAAAGAACAGGCCAGCGTAGTATTCAGCAACTATGCCCAAAGCAGCATGTCTTTTGGTAGAGCTGAGTTAGGTGTGTAGCCAATCTCAAACCAAAGTGAGGACCACAGATTGTTGGTTTTCTCAAGATAAATACGCTCTTTTTTTCCTGCACGCTATTACAATCTCTTTCTCTCACTTAGCAGGAAAATATTCCCATGTACAATAATGGCATTCTTTTTGATAAGACAAGTGGTTGCTCAACCTTTGAGCCAAACCCAGTGTCCTGGTGTGGGGAGGAAAACCATCCAGCAATTTACCTTCGATATTTTGCTTTTGTTACAAATGTTGCTTTTCTCTGTTGGAGAAGCACCAAGCCCCTTACTTGTTTTACTTTGTAGTAAGGTGTGGATTTATTTAGGAAATTACCAACAGTAGCTTCCTGGGAGTTTTTCTTATCCTGGTTCAGCAGCCGAATATTAACTAATCCAAAAATTACTTCTATGATAAATTCTCTCTTTTATATTGAAAATAATAAATAATTAAGCACACCTAGACACTATTTATTTATTTTTCAACACGCTTAGTGGACACGGGATCTTGAAAAGATGCAAATAATGCTCAGTCTATGCCTGATTTACTCTAAATCATGAAGTGGGGAAAGTACACTTCAAGAGTTCAGACCTGAGCTGTGAGATAGATGTCTGTCTCACATACACACCTGAAATACACAGTCTGCAAGGTGTGAAATGTCTGTATGGAAACACCGCAGAGAGTCACTGGGGAGGTTTTTGTGGCAGTACTCTTCCCTGCAGTGTGCCAGTGAAACGAATGGAAAAGGAGGCCTGGTACATTAAACCATAAAAGAGTCATTAACACTGTCCTCTAGGCCAGATGTTTTTCAAAGATTGCTATGAAGATTTCTTCCAAAGAAGATTATCTGGTGATTGACTATTTGGCCACTTGAATAATTGGAAACACATTTCTTTGTGGGCATGGTTTCCTTTGGATTGGCCCACTTCGAATCCTAGGATCTTAGAATCCTCCAGTTGCTGATGGTGAGCAGAGGGACACAGATGTTTCATGATTTGAAAAAGGTCACTCAGTGAGAGAGTGGCAGGGCCCAGGGCCAAATGTTTTGATAACACTTCCTCAAAACCAGAGGACCTTTACTTTGTTGCACTTTGTTTTATTAACTCGTTAAAGAGAGATACTTTATGATGAAAATGACAAAAGAGAATGAACCAGATTCATCTCACTGGAAAAAACTATCTAAATACATACTGATATTTCTTCTGTCTAGTCTTCATTGAATAAAACAGAATAGCCACTTAGAATTTATGTTAATTCTGGTTTTATGCTTTCCCATCTTAAAACATGGATAAGCCATTGGACTTACTGATGAGAAACCACTTTGGTCCCATTGCAGCCAGTCCAACCTGAGGAATGAATGGAAGTGACAGAAAGTGACAATAGTATTTCCTGACTCAGTTCCTATTAAAAAAAAAAAAGTGAGGCTTTAGCCCTCTTAAATTTCTCCCAATTATTTCAAGAAGTCCCTTGAGCTTGTTAGCATATGTGGTCATATAAACAATACTCCTGGCCATTAGGTGGAGTCTTCCATTTTCTCCTTACATACTTGGGTATGCTATTCTGGTACCTTGTAAGTACCCTTCAGTTCTCAACTTTTTGTCTTCTCACATCTGTCTATTACAGCGATGTTGAACTGCATGGACCCCATCTGATTCTCCATAATGCACTGGTCCTTTGGGACTTCTAATCAACTCCAGATGTAGACTAGACAGACTAGACAGACCATGTGACCTTTCCTGCTTTGTGTGTTGTGTTGGGTTTCCTAAATCCTGGTTTAGTGTCTTGCCGAAGTGAAGAAGAATTCTCAACCCTATCTCATGCTACACTGTTTGCATGATCACGAAGCTGGTCTGCTTCATGCTGCCAGCATCACATAGTGATTTTAGTGAAATGGCTTATTTGCTCCTGATGTTGCCTTCTTTCAGAAGCGTCATCGCACGGAACTCTGGTCCAAACCTCAGGTGGAGGAAAGAGCTAGAAGCCAGCGTACATTCCAGTTGTGCTCACAAAATTGCCCTTGGTCCATGCTGCATGAATCATATTTTTCTCTCCTTAGGATATATTAGTTCATATGGAGTTCTTCATTTTCTCATACAAACATTGTCTTTGAGGCCCTACCCACCGTGCTCAGACAGGTGTGGATTTGTGTGACACACATGAATCCAGTCCCTAAGTTGAGGACATTTTTCTTCTACAACAACAAAAGAATGCATTTAGCTTCAATATGTTTCTGATTTCTACCAGAGTTCAAGACACAGAGAGGTTTTTTTAACATGGGGTTAATTTATTTTGGTTTGCAGTTATCCACAAAGCTTACAGTTAATAAAGTATTATTCATAGCACAACATATGAGCCTTGGAAAAGTGTAGTCACTGGTGTACTGGTAAAGTATCAGCAACCAGCTCTCTGGAAGACAAAACCTCTGATTTGTAGCTTTTGTGGGTTTCATTAATGCAAATACCCCCCCCCACCTATGCTGATTTTAAGCTACCATCATAACATTACTGTGAGTAGAATTGGGAATTGATGTTCAGCAGCCCACCATTACATTTTCACCACATAGACATAAGAGCTATATAAATATAAATCTCAAGGGCAGAGATACTAGTGAAACACAGTAAAATAGTTAGGAAGTGATGAATCTTGATTATTTATCTTTGCTTTAAATGTAGCATATTTATTTGTAAGTTTATTTAACAGAACTTCTAATAATGGCAATATTGAATAAGTGCTCACAAAATTCCTGAAAACTTAACAATCAGTTCTTACAAGCCAGCACACCCTGGCCCCAACCCTCCTCTGGGTGTAATATAATGAGGCAAGTCTAAAACTAATCTTCCAGAGCTGTGTAAGTTAGCAATGCAGATTGTTGTGAGGGTAGAACGAGTGCATTTGAAATGAAAATGTCTAGCATAATGTGTGGCTCAGTACATTCTGGGTGAATCCAGGAGGATAGTCTTGAATGGTAGAAGAGACAGGAATTAGTGTGGTTCTCTGAAGCAAATCAGAGCTTTCATCTGAATAATTCGGAGACTGTGTGCATATTATGTCCCGCTCAGGGTGGGTCAAATCCTGTAGTTAGGAAAAAGGAGGAGAGAAAGAGAGACCAAATGACATCATTTTGCTTATGCTCCTCAAATGGTCCTCATTAAGTTGACTGCACAGACTATAAAGAGGGATTTTAAGAGCCCTGGAAAAGTTGAAGGCAGACAATCCCTTGTTCAGAGGATGAAATGGGGTAAACCATAACATATGTACCAAATAATATAGTCTTTGTTTTATGTAATAATTTATTTTCCTCCCTCCCCTCCCTCTACATGGAAGAGACCTAACTCAAGGTCAAGTCTCAGTACCCCTGCAAGCTGAAGAAAGAGCAGGCCTGATTTGATGGTTTCTCTGACAGGCACACGGCTGGAGCCCACTGCACGGTGGCAGCCTCGCCAGTTAAATTATGATGGCTGCTTTGATGAGAGGAGGTTTCATGCTTTATGAGGCTGATAGCATTCAGCGTTTAAACCATTAAATTTGCATCTGGAAAAGCCCTGGTCAGGAAAAGGTAAAAAGGTCAAATTTTCATAATGGCTTTCAGAACCAAAATGGTATCTTTCCTGCGGGGCTGGCTGGAAAACATTCAGCTTTTTGTTGTAATAGAGGTCCTGCTTAATTGAAACTCAGTGAGATAAAAAGATCTTTGAACAAGAGTACTAAACTCATTGACAGATATTTTCCTACTAATTATTGAGACGAATGGGTAATCACTGTGTGCTGCTGTGAACAGAATGAGTCTCCACACTGAAACTTGTGGGGATCTATTCCCTGAGTTAATCAATGTTGTCAAGATAATTGCCACATCTCTGGTGAACTTAGTGCAGTACACAACCAGACTTAAAGTCAGATTTTCCAGATTGTTTTAGATGGAACCCCAGAATCTAACTGGGATTTTAGAATTTCACTGAGCCGACAACAGCTTATTTTAAGATGATAAGTTTGCTACTCTAATAGGTTTTTATTGTTTCTCCCAAGTACAGTCAGTTCTGCTATAATGTGACATGTGCATGCCTAAAAACCATGCACGGTGCAAAATTGTTTAACAGAAGCCATAGGGCCTTGACACCAAAGCATGAGCCATAAAGGCAAAATTGATGGATTAGTCCTCTTCAAAGTAAAAAACTTTTGATCCTGTTTAGAACATGGAAAAACAAGCTATGGACAGGGTGGTGAGGGAAATTTGCTATCCGCATAGCTGACAAAGGACTAGTATCTAGAATACACAAAGAGCCCTAAAATTTTAACAATGAAAAAAACAAACAAGCCAATCCAATTCGAAAATAAGCAAAAAGCATGAAGACATGTTTTCCTGAAATGTGTAAAAAGATGGTAAATAAGTCCAGTGCTGTTGGGACTGTGAAGTTGTACAGCCACTCTGGAAAACTGTTTAACAGTTTTTTACGCTAAGCATACAACTTCCAAACAGTTCCGAATTTGCACTTCTGGGCATTTACTCCAGAGATATCAAGACTACGTGCACACAAAAACTTTTACATGGATGCCTTGGAAATTTTATTTGTAATAGCCCAAAAGTGGGAATAGCCTAGATGCTCTTCAATCCTGAGTAGTTGAACTGTGGCATAGCCATACCACAGAATTCTCAGCAATTAAACAACAACAACAAACTACTGATACATGCAATAACTCTAATGGCTCTCTAGGAAATTATACTGCATGAAAAATGCCAAACCTAAAAGGTTATACAGCATAGATTCCATTTATAAACATCCTTGAAGTGTCAAAACTATAAAGATGAAGAGTAGTAGTTGCCAGGGGTTAAACATGGAGAAGGGGGACCAAGAGGAATATAGGAGGAGCTTAAAAAATGGCAATAGAGAGGATTCCTCCCTGAGGTTGTGGAATAATTCTATATCTTGACTATGTCAATAACAATATCTTGCTTGTGATATTGTATTATAGTTTGCAAGACGTTACCAGGGTAAAGGATTCATTGCCTATGTCAGGATTATTTCTTATAAGTACATGTGAACCTGCAATTATCTTAAAACAAGTAAGTTTAATTTACAAAATACCTATATTAAGTGAGAAGTGGGGTGAGGGTCACAGCACTCAAACATTTTCTCAATGACTTATTAAAAACTAAGAAGAACTTAATAAAACTGGTAGCACAGTTTTATACAAGTTAAATGGTGAAGAAGTGTATAAATACCAAGCTAAATGTGGCATTGACACAGACCTGAAGTTGGTTTGTGGAAGTGGACTTTGCAAGGACTACAGCTTGTGAGTTACTGTGAAGTGGAGGAAGGAAGGTTAGTTGACATGGGATTGAAAGTTGTAACACCAGATGTATCAGTGTGCCTGCCTCATTACACATGCGGTGGACTGAAGAAGCTGGTAGTCTTTAAAAACTGATGCCTGTGCATGTGTATGTTTTGTAGATTCCTACTCATCTGGTTGTTAAGCTTAGGTGCAACTGTCTGTGTTTACCTGTTTCCTGCAGTCAAAATTACACATAGAGAAACATAAAATCCGGGTTATACTCAAATCATTTTGAAACAAATTTGAAACAAATTTTCATTTTTCCAAACAAGTACTATAGCAGACCTGATTAAAATTCAGGATATGAAAGTGACATAATGTTCAGATAATTATGGGAAAGGGAAGAAAATTCCACTCCCAACAATAGATAATGCCATCAAAGATTTCAGAAACGTTGGATCATTGTAACCCTACACCAAGCTACCTTCCACACTTGGAAAGCATGTTAAAATTTGGCAAGATTGGTTCCTCTTGTTTCCCCAATGTAGACTTGATTAAACTTAAATAAAAGCTTCTAGATTTTGATTTAAAGAGAGTATTAAGGTATCTAAAATAGGCTAAAAGCAAAGTAAAAAAACATGAATTTGTCACAATTTTAGAAAAGAGATTAAGAGCAAAATATTTCTGCTTTTTCCCCCCCCTCTTTTGTTGATTATCTTATACTCTGGTCTAACAAGTATACAAGAGAAAAAAAAATATACATGGTAGAAATCAATCACACTTACATTGCTTTTAAAGAACTTAAAATTTATTACATGTATTTTATTATAGGAAACATACTTGTTGAGGTAGAGGGGAACATAATGTTAAAGCACATTATTATGGGATAGGAGGTTGAGCCCATTGTTGACTGGTTCCCTTAGGTAGAAACAGTGTCCTAAGAAAACAAAGATTATAATTTTGATACCAATGGCTTAATTAACTAGTTTCTGTTGATACAGACAGCTTATCTAGCCAGATCTGCCATGTTACAATACATTCACTGGTCACAATGGAAATTTATGAAATTACATATTTTTAAATCTGTTACAACTTGAAAACCCTCTTGCTTATAAATCAATAATATAAAGGAATTCAACTTAGATATTTAGGCAATTAGGCTGCCCACTTGATACTACTATAATCATGGATTTGTTTTCATATAACTGGTCCCAGAGCTCAATCACTGAAATACCATGTGGTGATGCACAAATAATGGGGAGAAAAGTATCAGATGATTTTCTTGTTCCCAACTTAAAGTTAATAACCTTTAGAGATAGCAGGATGAGTTGTGGTTGTGGAAAAAAGTCTGAGTTGGATGTTGAAAAAGGTGCAGTGTTTCCTAGAAGTGAGAATATGATGTCATCGATGACAAAGAGAGAGGGACATACGTGGGTTAAGTTGAATACTAAATTAGTGAAAAGTTGAAGGGGTAGCACTCCATGTTTAATAAACAAGGAAATAGCCACAACCTCAAACCACAAATTATAAAGCAAACCCTCCAAATACCGAGAAATTTACACCAGTGAAAACAAGGAGCTGAGTGCCCAAGCAAGCTTCTTTAGACATCTAACAGGATAAAAATTTCTTTAAAAATCAGTGTTATAGTCCTGAGAGGCCCAACTGATGATATTTTAAATAAAGAGACGAGAGCTTTGGATTGTTGGCAAACCTAGAAGAAATAAGGCTGCCCCTTGGAGACAACTAGCACAAATAGCTCAGAATGTCCAGGAAGTTAATTGTCTCTGCTCTAGCCTCCTACCCTGAGTAAATGATAGGGCAAAGAAGAAACAATCTAGCATAACAGGAATTTTACTTTAAAGAATGTTAGATGTTTGAATACCAAATTTAAAGGGAAAAAATATGCACCCTGATAAAAAGAAAAAAACATGCAATGAGTAGGTATTCGAGATAAACTTGGATTGTATAGTTATCCAACTATTCATTCAAAAGGTATGTAAAGCCACAGCAGTCAGACAACAAAAAGAAATAAAAAACATCTATATCAGTAAGGAAGAAACAAAACTTTTACTATTTACATATGACATGATGTTAAACCCAAAAGAATCCACCAAAAAACTGCTAGAACTAGTAAACAAATTCAGTGAAGTCACAAGATCAATGTATAGAATTTTTTTGCATTTCTATATACCCATAATGAAGTAGAGAAAGAAATTAAGAAAGCAGTCCCATTTACAACTGCCTAAAAATAATAAGATAACTAGAAATAAAACCCACCAATGAGGTGAAAGACCTGTACCCTGAAAACTATAAAGCACTGGTGAAATAAATTAAAGAAAACACAAAGAAATGGAAAGATATTCCATGCTCATGGGTTAGAAGAACAAATATTGTTAAAATCTATATTGCTGAGAGTAATGTACACATTTAATGCAATCCCTATCAAAACACTAACACCATTTTTCACAAAGCTAAAACAAATAATTCTAAAATTTGTATGGAACCTGAAAGACCCCAAATACCCAAAACAACCTTGAAAAAGAAAAGCAAATCTGGAGGCATCACCATTCCAGACTTTAAGTTACCTTACAAAGCTGTAGTCATCAAAGCAGTATGTAGTGGCACAAAAACAGACACAAATCAATAGAACAGAATAGAAAACCCAGAAATGAACGCAGAATTATATGGTTAATTAATCTTAGATAAAACAGGGAAGAATATTCATTGGTAAAAAGACAATTTCTTCAACGAATGTTTTTGGGAAAACTGGACAGCAACATGTAAGAGAATGAAACTAGACCACTTTCTTATATCATACAGAAAAATAAATTCAAAATAGATTAAAGACCTAAATGTGAGACCTGAAACCATAAAAATTCTAGAATAGAACACAGGCAGTAACTTCTTTGACATTGGCCATAGTCACTTCTTCCTCATATCTCCTGAGGCAGGAGAAATAAAAGCAAAAATAAACTATTAGGACGGCACCAAAATAAAAAGCTTCTGTACAGCAAAGGAAACAATCAACAAAACTAAAAGGCAGCAAACATGGTGGGAGAAGATATTTGCAAATGGTATATCTGATAAAGGGTTAGTATCCAAAATATATAAAGAACATATACAACTCAAAACCTGTAAAATGAATAATCCAATTTAAAAATGATCAGAAGGGGCGCCTGGGTGGCTCAGTGGGTTAAAGCCTCTGCCTTTGGCTCGGGTCATGAGCCAATTCTTAAATGAAGAATATACTTACTATATCAGTATAAATATTAATTTAAAATCAATAAAATAAAACTATATTTTAATCCCCAGGGACTAAAAATGAAAATGAAATGGAAAACCTCGCCTAGTGCTAAAGGGTCATGGATTTAATGGCAGACAGAAACATATAGAGGTCTGTGCAAGGTGAAGATTGTACCAAGAATGCTGCAGAGTAGGCAATAAAAATTTATGCCATTTTGAAAAGGGAGATGAAAGTTAATTTGTCTTTACAGTGGAAAAAAGAAAATTTCTCCCAGGAATTTGTAACCCTAGGCCAGCCATTACATGAGTTGAGAGTTTTAAATTTAGACAACCTGTGTAGTCCAGGCAACCCATAATATGAAATTAATTAAAAGTAATCCTAAATGCTCCAGAGTCCTTGTAAAAAACAAGTGCAAAACTCCTCTAGAGGAATGCCTCTTCAGCTTAGGACCATCACCAAGCTAGGAATGCACAGCCCAAATTATAAACAACAAAACAAATTCTTAAAGTTAGCAGAAACACTTCAGTTGGTTAAGCGTCCAACTCTTGGTTTTGGTTCTGGTTGTGATCTCATGAGTCATGAGATAGAGGCCCAAGTCGGCCTCCATGCTCAATGCGGAGACTACTTGAAGAGTCTTTCCCTCTGCCCCTCCCTTATGCTCTATTTCTCAAATAAATAAATATTAAAAAAAAGAAATAGGAGTAAAACTAAAAGTATAAAAGCAGGCTAGGAAAAGAACTTATAGAAATGAAAGTAAAAGTTTAGTGGAAAGGTTAAATAATAGACTAAATACAGTTGAAGAAAGAATTAATAAACTGGAAGATAAATCTGAGAAAATAACCAGCATATGCATCAAAGAGGGAGACATTGAGGGAAAATATGAAAATGACTTAAAGAAACATAGGAAGTATGACAGAATGAGAAGTCTAAAGATATCTAATTGGAGTTTCAAGAAGAGAAAATAATGGGAGCCAATATTAGAGACAAATGGCTAAGTTTTTAGAGCTCAAGAGAATCATCAATCCAAAAATCAGGAATGTCAACAAATCTCAAGAAAGATGAATTTTTAAAAAATCCATACCTATACTCATTGTTGTGAAAGTGCAGAACACTTAAACCAAACTAAAGATTTTGAAGGCTGTCAGAGAAAAGAGAAAATATGATCTCTGAAGGAAAGATAGTGATATTGATGGCTCACCTCTCAACAGCAATAGTGAAATAATATCTTCAAAATGCTGACTGAAAATTATTGTCAGTTTTTTGTTATTGTCAATATTTTGCCTAAAGAGCAAAATAGGCCATTTTCAGACAAAACAAAACTGAAAGATGTACTTCAAGAAAAAAAGAAATTAAAATCCCCAAATGACTTGGATTTGGGAAGAAAAAATGAAGGAAGACATTTTAAAGATTTTTTAAAAAGATTTGAAGTAATCTCTAGACCCAGAGTGGGGTCCAAACTTATAACCTTGAGATCAAGAGTCTCATGCTCTACCAATAGCTAGCAGGGGCCCTCAAAGACATTTGTTTTTAGAAGATTTTATTTCTTCCTTTGAGAGAGAGAGTGTGTGTGAGCGTGAGTGGGGGGGAAGGGGCAGACAGGGAGAGAGAATCTCAAGCAGAAGCCCTACTGAGTGCAGAGCCCAAAGTGAGGCTTGATCACACAAACCTGAGATCACGATTGGAACTGAAATTGAGAGTCTTGTTCAACTGACTGAGCCACCCAGGTGCCCCCAAAAACCATTTTTATTTTTATTTTTATTTTTTTAAATATTTTATTTATTTATTTGACAGAGATCACAAGTAGGCAGAGAGGCAGGCAGAGAGAGAGAGGGAAGCAGGCTCCCTGCTGAGCAGAGAGCTCGATGCGGTACTGGATCCCAGGACCCTGAGATCGTGACCTGAGCCGAAGGCAGCGGCTTTAACCCACTGAACCACCCAGGCGCCCCAAAAACCATTTTTAAATACGTGGAATATGTACTAAGAAATACTGAGCATATAAAACGACAATGTTTTTTTTTAAAAGAAGAGTTTAAGTATAGAAACATAAATAACAATAAAATGTAAGATGACATTAGACTCATCGAATTAGTGTTCTACAGTTTTGTATTCTATGGAAAGATGATGGAGATGATTAACTTTAAAAAATCACTGTAACAATGTTGAGGGGTACCAAGGGTTATATATGACTTAAAAAATAGTGAAAGAGGGAAAATGGAAATAAAAGCAGAAACAATCCAAAAAGGGTAGAAAAAATTGGCAGGGAGGAATCACAGGAAAAATAGAGCTAGATTATAAGTACAAGATAAGACAGTAGGAATGATAACAAATAGATCAGCAATTAAAATATATATATATTTATATATATATAAACAGACCAAACATTCTGCTTAAAAGATTGATATTATCACATTGGCTTCAAAAATAATGTCTGTGCTGTTTGTAAGAGATACACCTAAAAGGTAAAAACACAGAAAGGCTATAATTAAGATATAGAAAAGAATATGCCAGGTTAAAAACTAATCGAAAGAAATCTGGTGTAAAATTAATGCCAGAGAAAATAAACTTTAAGACACTAAAGCATATGAATTATAAAAAATTAATGTATAATGACAAAAGATTCATTTCACCAAGAGAATAATACAATTTTGTATACATAGAGATATGTGACTTCTTAATATAAAAAAGCATGTATTAATATAATTGGAATGAGAAACTGTCAAATCCAAATAGTAGGAGGTTTTATGATAACAAAATTATAACTGCTAGAATAAGCATGAAAGAGTTAGCAAGAATATAGAAGATTGGAATGGTGTGATTAACGAAATTTGACCTAACAGACATATTCAGAAACCTACCCTTCCAAGTGTATTTCACAATATATTGTCACGCACACTAGGAATATATTTGCAAAAGCTTACCATAACAGAGGCTGTAAGACAAGTCTTATTCTACAGACTCATTATGTTACAATAATTCTCTGACAACAAAATTCAAGGTAGCAGTAACAGTAAGATAACAAAAAAGGTTCCATATGTTCACAAATTTTAAAACTTGCTTTTAAATACCTCATATGCCTGAAGGAATTAATATGAATTGATATAAATTAATAGGCCAAGGAAGAAATTATTATGAATTTTAAACTAAGTTTTAACCTTAAAATTAAATTATTAAAATAAAAATAATTTATTGAAAGCTAGGTATCAAAATTACTAGATTATAGGTAAAATTTATACAGTACAAAAATGTACTGCATACTGTATAAAACATACAGTACAAAAGGAAAATTTATAACCTTAAAAATTCATGTATTTGAAAAGAAGAAAAAAATGAAATTATTAAACAATAAATCTAAAACAAGTAAACAACAAGAAAAATAAGACATGAAAACAAGACAAATAACCTCCTTTGACCAGAAATGGAAAACACATGCAAAAATGGGAGCTGGGCTGAAGTCCTGGCAGCCATCATTTTGATACCTGAGTATAAAGATGGCTAGACGGGGTCTGCCAAAAAGGGGACCAGGGACTTCCCAGTTCCTAGAAGGAGGCTGAAAGATACTGAGGACCTCTGCCTGAAGATAAGACTGAAACAAATATGATCTAGAGAGGCAGAGTACTTGTGTGGGGCGGGAGCCTTACAACAAAGAACTAAATCAAACCAAACTGTAATTTGGGTCTTGGATAGACCTCATTTCATCATAGCTCCAAAATGCTATTAAAAGACCTAACTCCAGATGGGATTTCTGGGGGTCTGAGTGAATGCAAATATAAAATCTCCCCCTCCCGTGGGCCTGACGGTATTCCAAGACACATAAGATGCACAGTCAAGAGTTTTACGTTTTCAGAGACTTCCTCTGAATGTAGGTAATGAAGAAGGGCCCTGGGGAGAGGGAATTATTCCCTGGGCTATCTTAGTACTTAACTGCATGTTATTATAATGATGGAATAGGAAAGTCAAGGGGAAGAGGTGGTGTCATTGCTACACCAACCCTGATCTGAGGAGTAAAATACTCACTCTTTACAGTATAAAGCACTAGTTTCTAATATGAAAAAATTTTGTGTCAACTAGATAAGCAAAAGATGCCGAAGTAGCCAACTGTTGGGTAAATCATTTCTTTATTCATGGAGTCATTGTACAAATATTTGTGGAGATTTACCATATATCCCCCAGTATAGTTGCCTCTACAAAAAGCTACTCTCTGGTAGTAGGGGGTGGGAACGATAAGTAAACAGTGAAGTGTTGGGCAGCCAGATGGACAAGTATACAGTACAATGAGGGCACAAAGGAGGAAATGGTTGGCGTTACGTAAGAGAGTCAGAAAGGGCTTTATACAGACAGTTGCCTTAAGCTGAGTGTATATAATTATTACTGCTGTTAATATTGTCCTCATCATTAAAGCATACAATTCAGAAATTTATGAATGTGGCAAAAATTACAAACCAATAGCGATAAAACTTGTATTTTTGACTTGTAAAGCAGCCTCATAAAATGGTGAAGACCAAGAAAGCAAGCTCAGGAGAAAAAGAAAGAGTTGGATCATTTTTTTGTTAGAATTTTTTAACCGTTACTTTTTAGCCTCGAGTTTATGTTTGTTTACTGTGGTTCCACAATTTTGACTAGGCATTAAACCTGCCAGTTTTTCAGCAATCTCCCCTCTTACCCCTTTCCCCACTCCTTTTGTCAAAGCATGAGTAGACCCAGTGTACACACCTGTGAGATCAACTTTCCAGTCTAAATATCTTACATAAAAATCTTTTGAAAGCAACAGGGCGCACTCAAAGTTTTGAGAATGGGAGCCAATTTTTAATTTGTTCCTCCTGTTTGCTGCAAATATAGTATTTCTCTTTCAAAGACTTTATTAGAAACCTGGATTTCTCTGGGAACAGAGACAAGCAATTTATGGTGATGAATTAGTGATGAAGGTTAGAGTCAAGAGGCTTTTCAGTTATTAGAGGTTTGTACTGTTTTAAAAAGGCATTCCGTTTGCACAAATATTTCAAATTTTAAAGGAGCCAGTTCCAAAAGGAAAAATCAGAGCGGTTAATAAGAACAATCATGATGACAATAAGGACAACGATGACTACTGCTATGGCTGAGCATGTGCCAGACACTGTACGAAGCATTTCACATATAGTTTCTTCTTTAAGGGTAGGTGCAAGTGGATGACATAGTCTTATTAGAATTATGTCTATTGTAAAAATGTGGATGGAATAAAAGAGAGAAAAAAAAGACCTTACTTTAGATTATTTTTTTGAAGCCATACAAGCAAAGGAAAAACATGCCTTCTGCCCAAGGACAGTGGTTCAATTCTGGAGATACAAAAAGCTGAATTCCAGCTTCTGTTTTGCTTTTCCATCAAGGAGAATCATCTTGAGATGGAAAATGGTGAGATGAATATGGATAAGGGGAAATAAGGCCAGAGTATACAAAGTGATTTTAAGAGGCACCCTCACAGCTCTAAAGAAGTCTGCCTGCCGGCTAGAATGAATTCAATCACAAGGTGCAAAGAAAATCTTAAAGAAGAGTGGCAGCAATCTCAGAATTCTGGAACACAGAGGGCTGGTGAGAGACTGGGGATATGTTTAACTAAATATGCTGTTTTACAATGAGAGAAAAGTGTTTTCCACAAACTGCCTCGAGGGACAAGATTCTAAGAGACATTATCGTATTTTCTTGATTCTAAGTCACACTTTTCTTTTTAGCACATTAACATCTTGGAAAATGGAAGGTGTCTAATATCCAAAGGCAAAGTACATTCTCTAGATACCCGCCGGACCCAATATAAATTATGCCTAGAAATGGGTTAGTGACAATTAGCTACCCCAGCACCCTCCACTAAGTTCTTTGCATTTGACACATGTGGTTTGGATTTGAAATCAAATTTGGTTCCTTCTTTTTTTCTTTCTCATACAAAATATCTTAAAAACAAATACAATCTAGCACTGGAATGAAAAGAATACGTATTATAAAAGAATGCAATTGTGAGCAGTAGAAATGATCACATTTTTTGAAATAGACCCTAGAATTTTCAAAGCTCAATGAGTTCGGCGTGACCCATATATGTCATATCTTCTACTTAAAACTTCAAACTTAAAAACTACTTAAAACTTAAAACTCAAAAACTTCAGGACATATTTTGAAATTTATTAACAGCCCAGTTTAAGAGTAATAAGAGGTCATGATTATGAGTGTGGATTGTGAAAAGAAGAATATTATGGTAAGGCCAAAATGATTCAAAAGAATTCTTAGGCTCTGGATATAAAGAAGATTAAGATATTTGAAAGTGGTATATAATTATAGAGTAACCATGTGCTATTTTCAATGAAAAGAAAAAAATAATGCAATTCTGCCCAAAAGATATGATTAAATTGATGTAATTTCTAAACAGAATTAGGTAAAAATGACATTAAAGTAAACTCTTGGGCCACCTGGGTGGCTCAGTCAGTTAAACGTCTGCCTTTGGCTCAGGTCGTGATCTCTGGGGTCCTGAGATCGAGCCCCATCTGGGGCTTCCTGCCCCGTGTAGAATCTGCTTCTCCCTCTGCCCCTTCCCCCAACTCATGTTCTCTCTCTCTTCCTCTCAAATAAAATCTTAAAAAAAAAATAAGTAAACTCTTACATTTATGTTCAAATGGTTTTAGACAAAGGGGTCAAGACAATTCAACAAATGATGCTGGGACACCAAGATATTTATATGCAAAAAAAAAAAAAAAAAGAATTTAAACTCCTCACACCATACACAGAAGTAAGTCAAAGTGGATCACAAATGTAAACTAAAAATATAAATGTATTAGAAGAAAACACAGGAGTAAATCTTTATGATCCTGAGTGATTCAGTGGTTACTTGGGTTAGGAAACCAAAAGCATAAATGATAAAAGATAGGTAAATTGGACTTCATCAAAATTAAAAGTTTTTGTGCTCCAAAGGATACCACCAAGTAAGTAGAAGGACAACTGGCAGATTGGGGGGAAATATTTATAAATCATAGCTCTCTTAGAGACTTGTAGTTAGAATATATAAAGGACACTTAAAACTTAACAGTAAAAAGGCAACCAAATTTTTTATTTTATTTTACTTCATTTTATTTTATTTAATTTTATTTTTTAGTGAGGTCTATGCCCAATGTGGGGCTCAAACTCACAACTCTAGCTAGGATCAAGAGTCACCTGCTCTCCCAACTTGGCCAGCCAGACATCCAAATGACAATCAAATTTTTATTTTTTTGTTTTTTAAATATATTTATTTATTTATTTATTTGAAAGAGAGAGAGAGAAAGAGCATGAGCAGGAGGGGCAGAGGGACAGAGAAAGAGAATCCCAAGCAAACTGGGCATTCAGCACAGCACCCTACTTATACTGGATGTCACAACCCTGAGATCATGACCTGAGCCGAAGTCAAGAGTCCGCTGCTTAACCAGCTGAGCCACCCAGGCACCCCACGACAATCAAATTTTTTAAAAAGTACACAGGATTTGAGTAGGCATGAATCCAGATAAGGTGGCTAATTAGCACATGAAAAGATGCTCAAAATCATGAGTCATTAAGGAAATGCCAATCAAAACCATGTGAACACCTCACAGCCACTTAGAGTGGTTATAATACAAAAAAATAAACAGTAACAAGTGTTGGTGAAGATGTTGAGAAACTGAAACTCATTCACTGTGGTGGGAATGTAAAATGGTTCAGCCACTTTGGAAACAGTTTGGCAGTTCCCCAAATTGTTAAATATAGAGTTAACGTGTGACCCAGTAATTTCACTTTTAAGTATTTACCCCAAAAGAAATGAAAACACATCCTCATACAACACTTGTCCACAGATGTGCATAAAAGCATTATTCATAACAGCTAAGAGTAGAAACAGTCCAGATGTCCATCATCTAATAAGTGGATAAATAAAATATGGTCTTTACCTATAATGAATATTATTCAGCAATAAAAATGAATGGAATACTGATATATACTACAAAATGGATGAACCTTAAAAACATTATATAAAATGAAAGAAGCCAGCAGGAGTCTGCTTGAGATTCTGTTTCCCTGTCCCTGTGCCCCTCCCCCTTCTCATGATCTCTCTCTCTCTCTCTCTCTCTCTCTCAAATAAATCTTTAAAGGCATTAGAAATAAGTTCTAGAACAGATGGAAAAGAAACCAGAGATCACAAGAACTCAGATTGGGTACTAAAAATAAGTCAGATTGGACTAGCTTCCTTTCACAGGTGGAATTCCCTTTCTGTTTAGATCCAGAAATGCTATAAACCTGTGTATCTGGATTTTGTTAAGGTATATTAAAAAGATCTCTCAGGGGCACCTGGGTGGCTCAGTTGGTTAAGCAACTGCTTTCAGCTCGGGTCATGATCCCAGAGTTCGGGGATCAAGTTCCGCATCGGGCTCCCAGATCCATGGGGAGTCTGCTTCTCCCTCTGACCTTCTCCTCTCTCATGCTCACTCTCACTCTCTCTCTCTCTCTCTTTCAAATAAATAAATAAAATCTTAAAAAAAACTCTCAAAATGTTCCATTGGATAATTGGGCAATTTGAGGAAACATGCCTTAAAATTATGGAGAGTTTGATGGATTTGTAAGTGAACAAATGTACAAAAAAGGCTGATTAATGAATATATATCATTGTTAGAGGGCTACTTCATTGTGAAATACAGTACTATGTTTTTATTTTATTCTGATTATCACCTTTATCAATGATTTTGCATATGATAGATCATTGGGAATAATCACTTATTGAATCTTAGCAGCAAATGCTAAATATCACTGACAAAAATTACAGTGCATTTGCAAATTTTTATCTGCACACACCTAGTGAAAGGAGTAAGAGGAAAAAAGACAAGGAATATTTTCTGGGATTAAGTTTTTACAGATGATTATGTATTCATATGCTCCAAAAAAACTTTATAAACATTAAAATTTAGAAGAATTAGGTCTCAAGTAACCAAGTTTTATTTTTCTCTTCGAAGTGCCTCCAAATTTCAATTCTGAATTGAGTGAAGCCACTGGAAGGTACATGCATGCTGAAAACATTGCTAGTCTTGGCCAGCCCGGCCCCCATGGGCTAGAGCTGTATGCTGGCTGTAAAAAGTATGGGTTTAGTTTCCTGACAGCATTCGCTTCCTAAGCAAGGAAATACTGACAGACTCTTGGGGGAATTAACATCCCAAGAGAACCTGTCAAGTCAAACTTCTGCTCTTCCAGCCAGTTTGAAACAAAATTGATGGTTCTGTCTACATGTTGTCTTTCACCTGGAATGTGTAGTGGTGCTCCGTGATACTTATTAAAGGTGGAAAAGCCAGTACAGCATGTTTTGGAAACTAAGTACCTGGTGTGCCGACACACTTTCTGGATGATCCCCGAGTTAGTGAGTTCCTCTCAAATACTCATCTGTTCATTCAGTGTTTCCTGGGAAAGATGTTTTCTCCTCTTTTTTTTTTTTAATTGTTTGGTTAGAATATATTTTTTCTCTGGGGCTTGGAGTGAAGCTGGAAGTTAAGGTTCTGCCAAAACACAGGTTGCAAAACACCTCTGAGTGACCTAAGTTCCTATGCCAAGCATGAATCACTGAAGTCCATGCTTTCAACACTTTAGCAGAGGTCCTTCAGATTCAGTGTTTAGCTTATTCTCCGATGAAACAGATATTCTATGCTTTTCTCCTAGGGCTTCTCTCAGCAACTTACTTTTACAAACAATACAACAGAAAAATGGAAGCATTTAATGGGATAAATGCTGAAGATTATGTTTCCTCTCTAAAGAACATACACTATGTGAAGGGTTTAATAATTAAACTTTCATAACATTGTAATTTCTACTTAGAATTATCTGATAACATATATTTCTTTAGTTTTAATATAATTTAGGTCAAACCACATGATTGCTTTGGCATTGGTACGCGAGTACTTTGCCTCGATTCTAGAGTTTTCCATGACGCTAGTAATCCTAACAATACATACCATTTATTGAGAAAACTGCCAAGCAGTTGTGCCAAACATATGCCATGTGGCATTTTCAGATCTTCTAGCATTCCTGTAAGATAGATAGTATATCATTGTTCCCATTTTCTGTATGAAGCCATTGGTACTCAGTAATTAAGCAGCTTATGTTGTTTTACTGGCTGTAAGTGGTAGAGGTAAGATTTGAACCCATGTTTGTCTGACACCAGTTGGTCACCCTCTCCTTTGAATTGGATAAGCCAGTCCCCTATCCCTTTTCTTTCAGTCTTACAAAACTGTGTTACTTTCTAAGTGGGAATACGTAGCTAGCTTTACAGGCCATGCCAATTTTAAAAGACTTAACACATTTTAGGTGAGAAAAAGAATATTCTACTCAAGGGTGTTTACTATACACGATTTTAAGCCATCACTTTATAAATACTATGGATAACCCATTTGTTTCTTCATAGCGTAGATTATTTTCTTTGTCTAAAACCTCTCCATTGTTCTACCTACATTAGATCCTGGTGATTCCTTGTTACCTTTCCTTCTTATTTATTCTACATTATATGTTTTTAATTTATTTATTATATACTTATTACTTATTTAATTTATGACCATCTTCCCTCCAACTTCACATTCTTCTTAGATAATGTGCCCAGGAAGTGTGGACCAGGAATGTCTTAAAACAAACAACAACAACAAAAAAAAAAACTCTCTACATTCCCATTCCCATGTATTTGTTCTGTCCTTTTTATACTGAGTAGAAACCAGAGCAGAGACGTTACTCTTGTTTTACCTGTAACGTAAAATCAAAGACTTAAGAAGTGCTAGAGTTGCAATATTTTCTAATTTAAACCTGATGTAGAGGAAGGAAGTAAAAAGACCACATCTGGGGGCACCTGGGTGGCTCAGTGGGTTAATCCTCTGACTTCAGCTCAGGTCATGATCTCAGGGTTCTGGAATTGAGCCCTGCATCAGGCTCTCTACTCTGCGGGGAGTCTGCTTCCCCCTCCCCCTCTGCCTGTCTCTCTGCCTGCTTGTGATCTCTCTCTCTCTCTCTGTCAAATAAATAAATTAAATCTTAAAAAAAATTAAAAAATAAAAAAAAATCTTAAAAAAGCCCAAATCTGTGTTTTAGGAAGCACACTGTGGACCATGTTTAGGGGAGTATTGTAATAGTTTAGGCAAGAGCTGATGAAGTTTGAAGGAAAATAGAGGGGATGGGGATAGAGAGAGATACCAGATGTGGAGGCCCTTAGGGAGAAAATATCTGTTGAACTAGAGGAACGATTGGATGAGGAGTATTAAAAAAAGGAGTTTCTTGAGTGTCTCCCATAATGTAGAGAAGTAGGTTTGGGAGGAAAGATGACACTTACAGATATATTTCTTTTTAATCTATTTGCTTATTACTTTGCCATTAGACTGTAAGAGCCAATAGGACACAAACTCAGTGTGTTGTTGTTATTGTTGCTGCTGTTGTTGATTTAACATAGTGCTGGACATTTCATAGGTACTCTTTTGGTTATGTTGAGTTTTATGTCCTCGGCGGTGATATAATTAGAGGTGTAAAGAGCCTAAAAATATAACTAAAGTGGTAATTGTGATCATCTTTGGTTGTTAGAATTATGCTAATTTTTATTTTATTATTTTACTCTGAATACTCCAAATTTTATCTTAATATTTTATTTTGAATATCCCAGATTGAACATACATTACCTTTGTTTTAAGAAAAAGTTAAAGCTTATTTATTATTTCAGAAAAGAATGAGGCTGGGCCAGCAAATAAAAATCATCAGGGCCGCCTATGTGGACAAATAATATATATCAAATAAATGGCTAGGAATTTGAACAGAAATTTTAGACTAATTTTGTATGCCCATCGAAATTTCAATAGTGCCTATGTTACCACACAAGCATGAGTGTCATATCTTATTTTCAAGTTTCATATACTCCCTTATTATTTATTAGAGGAATCGGTGTTCTGGGCTAAATCACTCAGTCCTGTAGGTTACAAAAGCAAATTGCTTATAAGACCCCTCAGCCATCAGCTCCCCTCTTAGTGTTGCCCTCTTTTCCTTTTGTTTTGAATTTCTGAATAGTCTTTTATGCTAAGGCAAAAGAGGTCACTGTATCTGTCTGTAACGTTTCCTATAACAGGCAGACCATTTTACAACAGAGCTAAATATGAGGGAAATGAAACAAATGCCACACATGTGAGTTAGATATACATGAAATCATTTTTGCTTTTGATTTTCCAGCCCAGAGTGAAACTTTCACTTAAGCTTCTCTGAAACAGGGACGCCTGGGTGGCTCAGTTGGTTCCCCATCTGCCTTTGGCTCAGGTCATGATCTCAGGGTCCTGGGATGGAGACCCCATGTCGGGCTCCCTGCTCGGGGGGGTGTGTGTGCAGGATCCTTCACCTCCCTCTGCCCTTCCCCCCTAAATAAATAAATAAAAACTTTAAAAAAATATTTCTCTGAAACAGACAGGGTGAGACATAACCTTATATAAGCCAATGTGTTTGCTTTCCATGACAGCCTGAAAAAAGAAAAGAAAGAAAGGAAAAAACAAAAGGCCCAAGAGAGTTCTTCCAAGAATCATCAGAAATGAATTAGAGTGGATAGTGCAGTGGAGGAATGGAGGAATTGTTCCCCAGATGGGGAAACAGAAACCAACCAACCAAAGGTTTCACAAGAAGGAGAGTGGATACAAACCTTAGACATACTTTCTCCTGACACGGATGCATAAAATACTAAGTAGTCATTATAGACAATAGTGCAAGCAAAGTAGAAGGAGATGGAGAAGGCAAAAACAAAAACAAAAACAAAAACAAACAAAGGCGGTCAAATGTCATAGTTTGTTTCCTGTCATTAGCTTATATCATTTTAAACCAACCAAGTGTATGACACTCCAGTTTTTACTACAGGTCTGAAATGTGAGCGTACACATTTGATATTTCTAGAAAACTTGTCTTTTACTATCAGCATTCTTTCTCCGCAGGATGTTTCTTGGAGGCAGACAAACATATATTTAGTGAGATGTGACAGTGAGGCTAATGATATACCAAGGACCAAGAATAGAAGATAGACATAATTTCTAATGTCCCAAGAAAAGAAGAGGAAAAAAATTATTTGCAGGAGAAAGAACCAATCTGAAAACTATCTTTGTATTTCAGTATCAGAAAGAAGTTCAAAGAAGTTATCAAGTGCCTCCCTCAGTATTTTCCTGTGGGAATCTCTCTGTCTCTGTCTCTCTTTTTTTTGGGGGGGGGGGATAAAGATTTTATTTATTCATTTGAGAGACAAAGAGTGAGAGAGCATGAGAGGGGGCAGGGCCAGAGGGAGAAGCAGGCTCCCTGCTGAGATCATGACCTGGACTGAAGGCAGTAGCTTAACCAACTGAGCCACCAGGCGCCCCTTTCCTGTGGGACTCTTCATTGAAAAGTCACTGGGAATGTCATAAATGCCAAATATAAAAGAACACGATGTAAGGTTTACAGAATGAGGGGGAAGTCTTGACTCCCCTTTGAAAACCCATGTCCAGGGAAATAGTAAAAAATGCTGCCACGAGGACAAGGCTGTGTATCATTCACATATTATTTACAAGTGAAAGTGTTGCTAGCCAGGTCATCATGCACAAGAAACGTGGTGATGTTAGAGAAGTCAGCTGTGGATCAAGTTCTAGGCAGATTTGAGTTATTTATAGAAGAATATAAATATAAGTGACAATAGTGACTAGGAGAGACTACTATAAACCATCAATCATGACTCTTCCATAATAGTAAAAACCAACAGAAGGTATATTTGCCCTTAGATACTCATCATAAATCTGAATTTTAGGTGCACTTAAATTTGACATGTGCAAAATTTAAATGTTCCAGTTGCAGTCAACGGAGACCCACTATAATATAGAGAAAAAGTACATACACACACATATATGTATATATTTATAGTGTGTATATAATATAGAGAAAAAGTAATATAGAGAAAGTATATAGAGTAATATAGAGAAAAAGCATATATATATACTTTTATATATATATAAAACTTAAATACTTACTATATGTATTTATAGTGTGTATATATACACACACTATAATATAGAGAAAAAGTATAAATATATATAGTGTGTATATATACATAGTGTATATATGTATGTATATGTACTATGTATATATACACACTATATATATTTATACTTTTTCTCTATATTATAGTGTGTATAGATATATTTATACTTTTTCTCTATATTATAGTGTGTGTGTGTATATATATATATATATATATATATATATAATTACATAGCAATGTTTGTATTCTAGAAGAAAAGACATGGAAACAGCAATTTGGGTAAGACAGTATTTGAGGGGAATTGATAAATGCAGGAAAGGGAGAAAATGGGACATGGTGGCATTCAAAGGGCAAGCATGCATACATTAATCTATTATGATGCCTGGAAGTTAGTCTTCCGAGGTGTCAGATATATTAGCCTGGTGGACTCTGCAGCGGTGACATACATGAACATGGTGTGCTCCACTGAGAGCAGTAATGGTCTCAGTTTTTCACCTTTCCCTAGGTCTGTGTCCTTTTTGTAGGACTTTGCAGGTCTTGTCATCTGGAGGTATAGTATATTTTCTTGCCTCTTTATTCAGAGCTGGGCAGTGCGGGCTCACCTTGGCTGGTAGGATTTAGAAGATAGAGCCAAGCAGAAACTTGGAAAGACGTTTGTACATTTGTGTTTGCTTCTATCCTTTGCCACCGCCGTGAGACTAACACATCTGAACTAAACTGAATGATAAGATCCATGTGGGGTAGGACTGAATCATGTCAGTCACTCTAGCCACAGACATCGCAGATCAGCCATTAGCTAGTGAACCTTGCCTAGATCACAGAGATGCTGAGCCCCAGACCCCAGATGTGTGAGCAATTGATGTTTATTGTTATGTGCTGCTGAGGATTTGTGATTATTCATGACAGGACATTTTTGTGGCCTTAGAAAACCAATTCAGTGGGAAAGGTGATTATATTTATAATATCCAAGGTGACCAAATGATTTCTTATGTGTAGACAGAGTGGATCATATATTTTTGGTTATTTGTCATTTTAGGATATGTATTGAATAGTGGGAAATGATCAAGTTTTCAAAGACTTCTAAACATGTCTTCCCTTGTAGAAATCACTTATTTTAGGTATTTCATTCAATGCATTAGAAACCTAATGTTAACCAGCTGGATCTTTTAAAGGATGTATTATAAAAAAAGAAATAGAAAAAACCCTGTAGGAATTTTCAGTTTATGTATGGAAACAAAATTAAATGTAATTTTTATCTGCATCTATTTTTAAAAGGTTTGAGTGGTTTATAATAGTTACCATTGTTGAGTGTTTCCTGTGCCCAGTGTTCTAACACAGAAGTACTGTTATCTTTAATTTACAATGAGAGGGCATTAAGAGCACACTTATCTTGATGATCACTGAGTAAGATATGGAACTGTTGAATCACTGTATTGTATACCTGAAACTAATATAACACTATGTTAACTACACTGGAATTTAAATTTTAAAAAATTATGATGAGAAAACAGACCCAGAGAGATTAAGAAACTTGTTCAGTTTCTCATCGCTAGAAAGTGTGTGAGCTAGGATTTAGGAAGGTTTCAAACTCTGCCCTTTCAACCACCACACTTCACTACCATGGAAAAAAATAATTAAGTACCGGATTTGGCAATACACTTGTGGATTTATTTTTATCTTTAAGGCAGTATTTCAGTGTAAATGTATTTTTAATCATTTGCAAGTGCCCAGTACATGTGATTGTTTTTTAATTCAATAAAATGAAAAGAAAGAAATGTGGATATAAGCAGTTGGACATCTGCTGCTGTTTCTATCACCTTTATTTTTAGGTACTTTTAGATGTTTTTCTTCAAATGGATTAACCAGTTTTGTTTTCATTTCCATTATATACATCATTGGAGCAATAACATTTGATTCATTTTAAGAAATATAGCTTTGCGTTTCTTACATTAAAAGACAGCACCATTACTGTATTATTAACATTTGTTGCACTACGACTTCAGAGTGGCACGGGATGATACAGTTCTTATCGGAACACAGGCTCCTGCAGTATACTGTTAGAACGCTGCTCCGGGATGGCACCCGCCGTAGAGATGCCAAGACTCTTTGTACACAGTATTCATAGTCCTAGGCTGATTAATAAACTACTACTTTGCCATTTCTAGAAAGCAGCAGCACAGGACTAATGACACTACCTAGCTTGCAAAGGGACTAGACCGAATGAAGGCAGAACACATGCTTTCGTTTAGTTACCTTGACTGGCATCAGACACTTAGACATATAAAAAAAGGAAATGTAGACGAGCTAATGGTTACACCTTCACCTGCTGTCAAGGGAACTTGCAATATAAATATGCTTGGTTTGGGTTGATCCTTACATTGAAGAGATCTAGAAGAAAAAAGTTAAAACATTTCACCTAGTTTTAAGAAATAGCTGGAGAAAATGAGTGATACACATGATGAATTTTTACTTCTTCTTAAAGCAGTTTCCCTAAATTCATTCCTGTTATTCTTAAATGTTATAAATTGATCACATAATGGAAAAAGCACAGGTCTGAAGCAGAGGTTCTTTTTTTTTTTTTGAGATTTTATTTATTTGTGAGAGAGTAAGAGAGTGAGAGCGATTGGGAGAGCATGAGAGAGCACAAGAGCACAAGCTGGGGGAGGGGCAGAGGGAGAGGGAGAAGCAGGTTCCCCACTGAGTGCAGAGCCTGACAAGGCCAGATCCGGGATTTCTGGGATCATGACCTGAGCCAAATGCAGCTGCTCAACTGACTAAGCAATGCAGGTGCCCCCGAAGCAGAGGTTCTTAACCTTTTTGTACTATGTCCCTTTCAGCAGGCTAGTGAAACCTAGGGATACCTTCTCAGAAGAGTGTTTTTCACTCATAAAATAAAATGCATAGTACTACAAAGGAAACTAGTTATAATGAAATGTAGTTATCAGAATATTTTTAAATATAATACTGTATTGTATGTGTTCCTTTATTAATGCATTGCATAATTAGTATATTGAAAATATGTTAAAGTTAAATGTTATATTTTAAAGATATGTAGGCTCAAATGAGAACATTAGGTATGGGGTGGTCTTTAATTCACCTCCTTCCAAGGACTGATCACCAACAATTAGAGGTATGAAGTACTGGAAAATAACCAAGGTGTGTGGGTCACCAGAGTAAGAACCCTCAAATTCATCATGTTGCCTGACCCACGAAGTGCCCAGATAGTTGCTGTGAACATCTATAAGCAAAAGGGCTTCAACCATATGTGATCTAGCATTGGTTATAAAGTAGTTGTGTATGTAAATGATAGCTCAAAATATCTATTTCAACTCGAAGATAAGAAATATCTGTTATTTCTATTGGTGACTCTTATGCTCTATTTGTAAGCCCCTACCCCATTCCAGTGTTGAAGCCCTAATCCCTAATGTGATGGCATTTGGAGGTGGTAGGTGATTAGGTTTAGATGAGGTCATGAGGGAGGGGTGCCCATGTTGGGATTAGTGGCCTTATATAAGAAAAGGAAGAGAGATCAGAACTCTCTGTTCTCTTTCTCTGCCATGTGAGGTCACAGCTATAAGGCAGAAAATGGTCCTTATGATACCAAGTCTGCTAGCACCTTGATCTTGGACTTCCTAGCCCCCAGAACTGGGAGAAATAAATGTTCATTGTTTAAGCCACCTGGTCTATAGTATTTTGTTATGGCAGCCCAAACCGACTAAGACAGTAGCAGTCACAAGTATCATGAATACTACTGAGGTTTATTGCACACATTGAAAATGGAAAGAAATTCTTAGCTGGAAGTTATAAAATAAAGATATAAATTAGTTTTTCTATTCAAGTGCATGGATCTCCTGAATTAGTTTAAATAAGGGCTCTACCACTTACTCACTGTGAACTTTGTCATTTTAACTTTCTGAGTTTGGCTTCTTTCATCTTTAAAACGAAGGCCTGAATGTGCATTTTATAGTGTTGTTTCATGATCAAATGAGATAATGTGGGAAAGCTTTGTAAACTATGAAGTAATAAACAAATGTTAGCTAATTTTATTATGTATTTAAACTTTTTAGCCTTAAGGAAATTTTGAATTTGGTTTGGCTTCAAGCCAAATACAATAACATTTGAATCCAATTTATTTTCTCATAGTCTCACAAATTCTTCACTCTCCTAACACCTTCTATTTAAGATATGAAGAGAAAGAGAAGAGAGAAAAAGAGCTGAGGGAAGCTAAATAAAAGAAAACAGAGCAGGAACTAGAGAGAGGAGAGTAACAGAAGCTGGCTCTTTTGCTGTCTTCATTTTTTCTTAAATTGAGGTTAAACATACATACAGTAGAGTATATAAAATGCACAAATTTTAGGACTGTACAGATTGATGATTTTTTATTATGTACACGTCCTGGGTAACTACTACCTCAGTCAAACTATTGAACGTTTCCATCCCCTAGAAGTTTCTTCATGCTCTTCCCAGGCATGTCCAGCCCTTACCCCTGAGATAACACTGTTCTCACTTCACTAGTGTAGATTACCTTTGCCTGTTGTTGAATGTCATATAACAAATTCCATGGTATGTAGGCTATTATGTCTAACTTCTTTGTTTAATATAATGTCTGTGAGATTTGCCCTTGTTGCATGTTATTACTGGTTCATTGTGTTTACTGCTGTGGAGAGTCCCTTCACTTTTATCATTTCTTTCATCTTGCTCAGAATCCTACTAATTCAACAATAATCTGTATCTCACTTTAGAGATGATACAAATATGATAACCAAAATGTAGTGTTCTCCAAGATAGCTTGTAATTCCCCTGTCTTCCCAATTCAGGAAAACTTCTCCTTTTCTTGTAGGTACTCTTTCTTTCTCTAGGTCTGGAATGCATGAAAATGTAAATAATCTGTGGTATAAAATGCAATAATATGAGCATTTTTGTGGTCTTTTCTGCCACCATCTTTGAACAATTTCCCGATAGACCAAATCAACATTGAATCAATAATAACTATTATTGTAAGTTGAAGAAAAAAAATACAGATCTAACATTAACAATAGAAGAGCAGAAAAATCATCTGAGAATCTAATATGAACCTCTTCTGGAATTTATAAGTATAACTCTGGTTCCATCACATTAAAGATTGTTATGCTTATAGAAAAGCTGAGAGACTGGGGGATCTGTTTGCAATTACCAAATCAAAATGCAATTAACTAGTCACTGGGAACAAACAATGATGTATTTAAATGCCCTTTTGGAAATGTAGAATTGGTAACGGAGATCGGATTCCCAAGGTTCGGATGTTTTTACTTATGAGCCTTCCTATGAAATATCTGTCTGAGGATCTCTGCAATAGTTTGTCCTAAGAGAGAGAAAGATGGAAAATACAAAGCAAATGGCCCTTCTATCTGGGCACGGGGCTTTTCTTATTCTCAGAACACATCAAAGGAAACTTCCCCTCCATTCTCTGAATCATTTTGTTCTGACCTCACTTATAATGTATAAATACATTTCAAACCAAGGATTGAATTTTGCTGGCACATGATCTTTTTTTCCTTACAAAATTATTACAGGGAAGTGTCTCTAATATGGTTGAGATGTGTAATTCGGGTTGGAAAGAGAAAACTGTTGCTTATGAGAGTAAGGATATTTCTATAGCTGACAAGATAGAAATGTTCATTTTCCCCCTTTTCCTTTGCAAAAGTATTTCTCTAGTGTATGATTTCCTAAACATTTAATGTTTATTAGCTCTTTGTTGTTTCTCCTAAAATCAGTCTTTAGTCAACTTTTGGCTATAGTTTTTAATGGAGAGCAAAAACATTGGAATATATCCATATTAGTGGCTGTTATAAAAACAAAATGACAGGGCACCTGCGTGGCTTAGTCGGTTAAGCAGCCAGTTCTTGATTTTGGCTCATCATGATCTCAGGATCCTGTTAATTGAGTCCCAAATGGGCTCCTTGCTCAGCGGGGCGTCTGCTTGAACATTCTATCTCTCCCTCTGGCCCTCCCTCCGCTCCTCTCTTTCTCTCTCTCAAATAAAATAAATTTTTTAAAAAAATAACACTTTTTTATACTTCCAATACATATGTTCATTACAAGGGACATTAACTCAATAAAATTAATAGACGTTTTCTTTATATTTCTCCTGATACTGTACTAGTGGAAGTAGGAAATGGTAGTAGAATTGTTTTAAGTTGAGCAAGAGAAGAGGCAACGGGGAGCCTGGATAATCCATGAACTATTTCTCAGACTAAAGTTTGACTCACTAATGGCCCCATAATGACAGTCTCAGAGAGGAACAAAGGGCCTATGAAGGATTCCCATGAATTTGGTTGACTTCTGAGACTCATGCTCCACTAACTCGGGGACAGGGGACACTAGACGTAGATTAGTTGACTCTAAGTACTTAAGAAAATAAGTAGGAAAAACGTAAGCAATTATCTCTGAGGAGCATTGCCTTCAGCAAGTGCGAGCCTACAGGCACCACCCCCGCCCACAACCCTAGTGATTGCGAACCTGGGGCAAGGGTGTACATGGAGGTCCTATACCATTTGTCTAAATACTTAAACATTGGGTGCCTGCATGGCTCAGTGGGTTAAGCTTCTCCCTTTGACTCAGGTCACCATCCCAGGGTCCTGGGATCGAGCCCTGCCTCCGGCTCTCTGCTCAGCGGGAAGCCTGCTTCTGCCTGCCTCTCTGCCTGCTTGTGATCTCTGTCTGTCAAATAAATAAATAAAATCTTTTAAAAAATTAATGATAAATAAATAAATACTTAAACATTATATATTAAGAAAAAAATACCATTAAGTAAGAAGTCCTTGTCTCCTACCTTGACAAACGACTCTCGATAACGAACTGGAAGGCGGGGTTAGAACTCAGCACTCTTAGACTCCTCAGAGTTTCCAGCTGGGATTGGCAGTGTAGGGGGAGCTGGTCTAAGCTCTGGCCTCCCCTCACTACTCTCTGCAGCCTGTCCTACTTCTCTTTCAACCTCAGCTCCATCCAAATCTGAAGGCATCTCCTGAGTTCACGTGTGGACACGTCTCTGTCTCTGGTCCACATCTCTGGTCCAAACTCCATCTCTAACCCCTGCTAATAGTCATCCTGTGACCAAACCCCCAGGCCTAGAGATGCATATATGTTGGCTTAGGGGAGCTCCCATGAACTCAGGCCTGCAGGAGGTCGCCCAAGCCCTTCAAAACACATTTGGAGCCCTTTGCACAGTGAATTGCAGAGTCTATGTATATATAGCTCAGTCTAGAAATGGGGTTGGAGCCCTGGATGGGCATGCCCCTTAGCCTCAGGGGTACCTCACCCCATAAGGGTGGCATGACTGGAGGAGCCCAGAGTAGAGCCATTTACAAAAGGGTTTCTCTTGCTTGTGCCTAAGACCATTCTGAATAGTCACACTTGTTATGTGTTAGGGATGTCCCCAAAGTCTGTCCTTCAGTGTACCAAGGACTGTGCCAGATACTGCAAACACAGAGATGAGTATGTTACCACTCTTGAATGAATCGTCCCCTCGTGAAGAGGCCCCCGTAAAATGCAATATCAACACAGAGAGGGAAGGCAGAGAGGGAAGCTCCTTCCTTTCTCAGGAACACTGCAATGGGACTATCACTCAGATGGGCTAATTGTGCCATTGAAAGGATAGTGCTGAAAGCCAGACCTTGGATGGCACAGCCACTAATTCATGTTTTCTAAGAGACACGCTCCAGTAAACATGTCTCCACCTAGTGTCTGCTTCACTGGGTGAAGTCCTGGCCCACTGCTAGCTCCCCACCCCTTTCTGCTGACTGCCACCCTAATCACAACTCATAGGAGGGGATCCTCCCCTGACAGCCGGTGCCCAGACTAACCCATCCTGCATTTAGAAACTTCTCCACCTTCACCTGCTAGAGTCTTTCTCATCCATGGCAGATAGCATCTGGGCCCCCTAATTTTTCCATCCCTCCAAACCCCTGCTGGATTATCTGAATAACTAGACAAATCTGGAAGGTGAAACACTCCACAGGACTACTGGCCCTGGCCCTTCAGCGTATTGTAGCCATAATAAAAAGATTGTGCTTGATTAAAAGAGACCTAATAACCAGATAGACTGAGTCTGCCTGGATCCAGATTTGGACCAACCAGGTATAAAGGTATTATAGGGACAATTGGGTAAATTTGAATTTGGTCTTAGTATTAGATGAGATAAAAATGTGTTGAAAGAAGAAGACTGAGATTGGTGATTTGGGGGAAAAAAAAACAACAACTGAAAAAGAATACCAACACTTGCAGAAATATCTGGAAAGATATGCCTAAGAATTTAATAGTGGTGATCACTGGGTAGTGACAATGTGAAGTTGATTTTTTTTCAATTACTACAATGGTGGCATACTTCTATAATAAAAGTGTTATTTAAAAATAATTGGAAGATGTAACATTATATTTCTAAATGTCCAGAAAATTGCTACATAGCTCTCAGCCTATCCTTCCAGATGAACTTAGGCCTGGTGAAGACCCCACAACAAGTTGTGATATAGAAATCAATAGTTCCCAGAGGTATTTGCAGAGCGAACCACATTAATTTTTCACCCCCATAAGTTTATTGAATTAAAGTTTAGTGTTATTCCTTCAGCTTCCACAAAAGGATGAAATAAAAATATCTATTCGTAGAATGTTTTTTAAACATTCTTAAGTAAACACCTAATTTATGAATTCTTTCTAAAGGTCAGTCGCTGGAAAAAAAATTCTTTCCTTTTATCACTTTTTCTGGACAGGAGAACTCTATAATCTGTCAGATTTCTATGTTATCTTGGTTGCTAGGGAACTCATATGTAAATTTGGCATGTAACTGCATTAACTAACAAATTACCTAGGAGCTTAAAAGTATAATCTCTTTTCTCTTTACATGTCATAATTATTTCATAAAAGTCTATTTTAGAAACAATTCTAATTGCCCTTTTCTGCTCCTATGATCATTCTCTACACCATTTAAAATTCATTCTGGAGAAAGAGAGATGATAAATCAATAATAGGTCTGCCCTACAAATCTCTATAGGGCCTTCAGGCAATTTAACAAAACAAGCAGTAGACAGTGTTTCGGGGTATCTACCCACCCGGCAACTGTGGTCCCTTTCTCTGAGTAGTGAAGCCCACAGGGCTGAATCTCCCCCATTCCAGCTTCTATTGCACAATTGGATCAGATGGCTACATGACCAGATCCAAGCATGAGAGTCTCTAATCTGGGCATTTGGAATTGATAAAGCAATTCTCTCTGGTCTTGACTGCTTACTTAGGACACTGTGAGGCACAAATAAGCCAACAATTAAAACACCCAGTGGATAGTAGTCTCTTATTATCTTCGAAAAAGAAAAACAACTTAAAACAACCCATGTTGAAATCATCTTATTTTGCTTTTTTCTAAAAGAGAGATATTGGAAATACAGTATTCTAAGTTCCAGGACCATAAAAAAAAAATGCCAAATGCAGTAGTATAAATATTCTGCAGCGTTTAATGAAACAGTCTCAGTGAGGTGCGTGTGTTGGGCAGGAGAAAGGTTGTCATTATCATCACTTGGGAAGTGATAACCAAAAGCACATTTTCACTCCTATATCCCCCATTTCCCTGGAGAGAAGGCAGGCTTCAGGAAGTTTTGTTTTTGAAGGCTACAGAATTAGATTTGTTACCTAACTCTGATGCCTACCTACTTCACTACCTCCTCCAAGAATGAATGCAGGTAGGACAAGCGTTCTTTTTAGCGATGACTGTTCCACTGAACATCATTGCAAAGACAATAATTATATGTATAACGAAGTCCCTGCCACGGAAGTACATTTACTTTCCTGCGTGTCATTAGCATGTCATAGCATAGAAACTAACAATTGCACCAAAGGCATGTTTTGTCTAATCAGTTCAGCCTCACGAAGTGGGTTGGAATAAGAAACCTCTCTTCCCCCAAGCAGAACTAATAAAGTAAACTTTCAATAAATGGACACTAATTCTAATGGAAGAGAATTAATATCACCCTATTTTAGTGGCATGAGCTAGCAACTTATTAAATAATTTCCTTCCGGTTTGGAAGAGTCAGTGAGTATTTTAGATGAGATAGCCTCTGCTGCTCTTACAGCTGTGATGCCCTGCATGGGGCAGAGGGGAGTGGCTGGGATTGGTTCCACCTCCACCAGATGGAGGACCTACCTTGAATTCAGGACACTCCCACCCTGCCCTCATCTCCCAACCAGAGACTTAAATTCTCAACACAGATTTCTGATCCCTCCATTTTCTGGTTTTCATGTCTGTTAAAAAAAAAAAAAATGTGATGTATTCTCAAAACAGAAACAGATGTGAGATCTAATTTCTTATTGGAAGTGACAAAACATATAAAGATTTGGCAAGACATGTATTTCACATATCTCAAGATTTCAAAAATAGTCATCAAACAAATAAAAGAAGAGCTAGATAGCAGGGTGGTCTTTTTCTGGTTTCTATGTTCCTTTTTCTAAGACTCCCACAGTAGTCTCTTGTCAATAAGACACAGAAAAATATCAAAATATCATCTATAATAGAAAATATGTAAGTATATTTTATCAAAAGAGTGATTTAAGAGAGAAAAACAGTAAATGTTCTGGTTTTAAAGATATAAGATCTACATTTTAATCTGACTGTAAATTTTCATCAAATCACCTTTGATGAAGTGAGCTTTTTCTATCAAAAAAGAGAAAAAGCTGAGAAATGAATAATTTTACTCATTAATTTCTAAAGGTAGTAACTATCCAAAGTGAAGTGATAGATATGGCTTTTAAGAAAGAAAGATGTGGGGAGGCATATACTGATGAGTATGTATGATTGTGCTAAGTCAATTTGCATTTATATAGCACCATTTTTCAGGTGAGTCAATTGGTAATATATTTGCTACAGTGCAGTGCTATGATGTAGAATCCATACTAAAGAGAAATGATGTGGCTTTTTTTTTAATAAATGCATTTGGGTCCAATGAACATTTATCTGATGGCTAGCATCTACCAAACATTGGGCTAGGTGGGGACTTCGTACTGTCATTTATCTTTTACAATAACCCTGTTTGCCTTTACTGCCTCCATTTTTTAAAGTTAGGAAACTGAGGGTCCAGGAGGATCAAATGACTCAGTCAAAGTCACATATATGGTAAATTGTGGAACCGAGATAGAAATGCAGACCTTTCTGGATCTAAAGTTGTTTTCATTTTACCCCAGTTAACTCAAGGGAGAAGTCTACACATTTTCAGAAGTCTTTGTATTTGAATGGTTCTTAGAGTTACAAATTAATTTTGCAAGGTTTTTTGCTTTGTCTTGTTTTGTGTTAAGTGTTAAAACAACCTTTCAGGACATTATGGTAGAAAGGAGGACCGATTCACAAAGTTGCAGGGACATGCCAAAGTTTGTGTCTGGTTTGTGACAGAACAAAACGCGGTAGCTTTAGGGGATTTGGATTAGTGCCTGAAACTCCTCTCCAGTCAAGCTCAACTAAAAAGATGTGATTGCTGTGTTCTATGAAATATCTGCTCTCCTTAGGAGAGCGGTCTGCCCGCTGTGCCTTGAGGAACCTGAGGGCTTCTGTGGAGAGCCTCAGGTAGGAGCTTGAGAGGGAGAGGAAGCAGCAGCTGGAGAACAGAGAAATGGGGAGGAATCCACACAGGAGGCTTTATTTTAAGCTACCTCTTGCCTTTAACCAGCGGAGTCCTATTTTAATCTGCCTTGTGTATTTCTCTCCCTCATGAGATTTTGCCTGAAGAAAAGGGTTCTGTGGCTTGAAAGTGTTTGAAAACTACATCTTCACCCTACATAGATACTGAGTTGTCTTGTAGTTTTTGTACTTCTGTGTTCAGGCATCTGGGGAACATGGTTAAAACCAGCGATTAAGAAACGGACATTAAAGAAAGCCGGGGCAGAGTGCTTCGAGAGTCCGTAAGGTCATACAGTGTTTTATATGTGTGTCACTGTCAAGATATGTTTACCAGTAGACAGAAAATTCACCAACTATGTCTATGTTGAGACTTCTAACATCAAACCTAAAAGATGTTTATAACAGGAGCTTGTCAGTTCATCCCAACAGCTGTTTGAGCAGCTTGACGAAGTAAGCATAATGCTGGTGGTTAGACTTCCAATTTTTAAGATGATCTTGTCGCCTTTTTTTTTTTAAATTTTATTTATTTGACAGATCACAAGTAGGCAGAGAGGCAGGCAGAGAGAGAGAGAGGAGGAAGCAGACTCCTCGCTGAGCAGAGAGCCCGACTCTGGGCTCGATCCCAGGACCCTGAGATCATGACCTGAGCCGAAGGCAGAGGCTTTAACCCACTGAGCCACGCAAGTGCCCCAGTCTTGTTGGTCTTAAAAAAAGAAGTATGTGCTAAGATTTCTTATGGAAGAAGACAAATAAATAGATCTCACTGTAGGCATTCTCTCTCAAGTTCTTAATCATTTGGGTATACACACACACACACACCTGTTCTCTCTCTATGTCCCTTCTGAGTCTGTGCTAAAGGACTTTTTGCACACCTTCAGTATCGCCCCTACTACACTGCTTCTCGTAAGAATCAAATCTTACTCATCACCGCAGTCGCTGGCGTTAGTACTGTGCGTGACACACAGATGCTCAATGACAGTCTGGTGGGTATTAAATGAGTATATTAGAAAAAAAGAAACAAGCATATCAGTTCTCATTTTGTGCTTGTTAATGCAAAGAGAGATAAGCGTTTCTCTTCAGGTCTTGCAAACAGCATGCTGCCTTACAACTTGGCTATCATTCATAGTTATTCTGATTTCAGAAGCATGTACAGTTAGGAATATAGGTCATGAAATTAGAAAAGGGCCAACTCCTGTTTTTGTTTGTGTTTTGTGAGCTCTTTTGCATTAGAGTATTCTGGTTTCAGAAAACTAATGGTAGAAAAAATATATATAATCCGCATCTTATCCTCCAAAGTCAGTTTGCCTTACATATTCCTTTTTGTAGCAAGGGTGTTGACCACTGAAGCTTTGAGGGAGGAGGAGTATCGGAAGAACTTCCAAGCTTCCATAATCTCAATATCCAAAAGCATCCTATGGTACATTAGGCTTTCTTTCATCTTTCTTTCACTTTTTCTCAGTTTTAATTGGAGTGAAGTAAAATGCTGTGGTAACTGTCTTGTGTAACTCAGAGAGTGTCCCCGTTGACCACTGGGCTAATCTTAGGGATGGGACCTTATTCTAGAGATAGCTTTCCCTCTAGGGCATCCAGGGAAGCTGGGTGAGCCCATCAAGAGCAAGAGGTCCGGGACACTATCCTGAACGTTCTAAGGTTCTTACTACTGAGCGGTGTCTTGCAGGTGCTACAGGGACTGTTACAACCATTGCTCCCTCCTGCCCCAGCGGCCTCTGGTAACTGAAGCAAAGGTTCAGGAGGACATAAATACATGCACCTCCAGAGTTAGTTGAATGGAAAGATGAGAGACACTGTGTTTCAAGTTATTTCTACCTCTCTGTGCCTTAACTCACCTTTCTTCTTTGTTTCTAATGTAGGAGTTCCATTTCCCTTCTTTATCAAATGCATGCATGTGTGTGTGTGTGAAAGACACAGAGAGCGAGAGTAGTAATGAATTTAGAATTGAGGGTGGCTATTAATATTTAGAGTTGCATAACCGTAGCCTTGTAAATTTCTGGGAGTTCAGAGTTCACCTTCCACACTGTTCTCAGGAATGCATCTGGTCTTTCACCTGAAGGTGAATGAGAAAAATGCACTGGCTTGAATCATGAAACACCTTAAAACTTCCCAGTTGGGTGGCTGGAACATGGTGAGGGAGGTTTGAACAGCATATTCTGGAAGAGAGGCTCTCTGTCCAGTAGCACATCAGCTCAGTTACTTAAAAATCTCCAAGAGTATTGAACCAAGGGTCCATGTCTCTTAAAGTTGTCCAGGTGATTCAAAAACACAGTCAAGCAACCCCCATCCTGTAGAGAACTATGATCTTCTAAAAACAGTGATTGGGGATAATTCATGAAACACATTTTATGGTTTTTTTCTTGTTGCCACAACAGGCATCTTTCCGTATCCTAGATGCAAAATCCATTCTTTCCAAACCTAAGTCACCACAAGAAAATTTGACCAAGACAGATTGTTTTCTTTCAAAATTAGGTACATCATGTAAACATTGCAAAATTGAACTACCGCTCTCTCAGATGAGCTCAGAGGCAGATAATACATCTTCATGAGAAGAGCAGACTGCATTTAACATTTATAATTCCCTTTCATTGCCATTAAAAATAAATTGCTCAATCACTGATGATTCTAAGTTTCTTGACTCATACTGGATGATAGAAAACAAACGTGGGTGTCTGGTTCCCAAAAGCTTTTTCTCATAACCCACCTCCTTAATTTTTTTTTCCTCCTGTGAAAATTTGATGTTGGAATTGAAGATTTATAAGGAAGTGGATATAGAGAATCTAATGTCAGCCCAAGAACTGTAGATGTTTTGAAATAGCATCTTCTAAATTCTCAGTGTTTCGAAAGGCATGACTCAAACGGCTGAACATTTCTCTTTTCATCCAATGCTAGAGATATTTCTTTGAAATTTTTGGAAGTGTTTTTTAGAACACTTTTTGCGGGGAAAAAGGTAAGGCATCTATGTCACAAATGGAATGAGGAAGGATCTTGAAGAGATGATGTCATAGAGCTGTGAATTAGGCAAAAAAAGAAAACTATTTTTAGACATAAAAAAATAAGCTAAAATTGCTTTTGGAGATGTGATAAATATACTATACGTGGGAAACGAGGTTAGTTTTCCTAGAGAATGAGAATGAGTCTTTGGTTGGTAACCACATTCTGTGAAATACCTTTCTATTTCCTCAAGTATTTAAGATTGGGTCAGTGGCCTGGAGTCTGGGCAGGGCATTAAGAGGATCTGCCTCACTGACTGCACAGGCGTGGTCAGTAACTCTCCAGTAACTTTGTCTTTACAGTGGTGGAAAAAGAAATTTAGAACTTGAATATACAGAGTATCCTTATTACTACTAAGAAAAGATAAATAGGGCTAATTAATATCTATGCAACTACTTTTACTACTTTTTCTTAGCATGTATATACATATAACCATTGTCATATTTTTTTAAAAAGTAAAAAATAATTGAACATACCACAATTTGTTAACCAATGAAATGTAAAATTTCAAAAACAGTTTTGAAATAAATGTAAGTATATTTTGTTTGCTTACTGGTTTTTGTTCTTGGGGTAGATTCCTAGAGCAGCATAGTTTGACTTTTAAGAAATAAAGAAAAAAAAGCTTTCGTTCGGGATTGCTTATTGTTGGCAGGGACTAGGAATTACCAACCTAATATCCATTCTGTTCTTTTTTGCTACTAGGACCTTGCTTTTTCTGGAGGGAGGGAGAGAAGTGGCAAAATTACATTTTCTAGCTCCCTGTTGCTAGGGATACCTATATGACACATCTCTGGCCAATAAGGTTTGAACTTTCATACCAGGCTGACTCTGCTAGCACACTTGGTCAGTGCCTTGTTCTTCCTGTTTTCTGCCCACACCATAGTCTGATGGCTAATAGAGTTAGAGGGGGACTAAGGCACTCAAAAGAGTGGTGGAAATGGAGCCATCTTGTAAGCATGAGGAAAAGAGATCAGGAAATACGGCTGAGTAAAAAGAAAAGGACTCTGAGTTCCTATTCACATCATGAAGCTGCCCTAATGATAATAACTTTCTACCTTCAGGTTCATTGTTATCCCTATTTTGTGGGTTTCTGTTAGTGGTGGCTAAATGCAATTTCTGAAATTATTTATATAATGATCATATCATTTCCAATTAATGCATATTCTGAAAAGCTGGTGTTTTCTTTTCATTCTTTCTGAAATAGCAATAAAGAATATTCATGATGCATATTACAGGATTCTACAATTGGTAACAAATGGGCATTGGCCAACCTTCAGCCAATCACAAGATGATTTAATGAAAATGATGCCTTCCTGCATAACTTGGAAGCCGCATTCCCAGAAAGCATGAAATCTTCCTCCGCACCACTTCATTGTGGCTACTGCTACTTCTTTCTTTGGTTCAGAGAAATAAACCCTCTAAAAAATCCTTTCAGGAATGAAAAGGCTGAAAAACCCCTGAAGATTCTATCTATTCTCTATGACTACTAAGGAAGGAAGATAAATACTAAATAATTAATATTTTATTTTCCAGAAGTACATTACGTAAAATCTCTCACTGTCATAAAGAGAGAGACTCATATGCTAACTCATTAGAGTTCCACTAAAGATTATTCTATTATGCTAAGAAGTAGTTTGGGATATATCTTTGAGACTGTATGATTCCAGAATAGATTATTTCCCAAAGTAATAAACCCGTACCAATTTTAAGGCAAAGCAGATTGCAAAGATACATATACATAATGTATACATAATATATATATAATATTAGTGTTCTCATATAGGTACTTAACTAGGCTCTCAAAGGATGTTTGTTGGTTGATTGCTAATAGATTATCAGTTAAAATAAGATAAGGATGATTCTCTTGAAATAATAAATGAGATACTTTTGAGCCTGTCTGAATAACATACATACAAAAGGAAAAAGGAGTGGGCCAGAATAAGAATTTTTGCATCTGGACCAAATTCCAGGATCTATAACCCATTCCTGGACCTTAGTTGAATTGATGCTGAGAAATAGACCTTGAATAAGGAGTTGGAGAAATTCAAGGTCAAGGACTAGAGAAAATAGTGGGTGACCTATTCAGACTTAATCAGAGGTCATTGTCAGAGGTCCACCTTAGGAACTAAAATAACCTTCCTCACAGGTTTAACACCCCAGCAAACTACCTAGGTTCAGGGAGCATGGGAACCATCACATAACGCTATTTTCTTTCTTTTTTCTCTTGAAAGAATAAAACTGCAGGAAATTATTGTTGTTTTCTGAAGTTAGTTTGTAGACTTTGGGGAGGATGGAAAAAAGTACAAAAAAATGCATGCTTCTTGTAATAATTCAAACAATATAGAGGTACTGTATAAAGAAAATGTTAATATCTCCCTTTCTTGCCAAACCCACTCCATTCCAGTAAACAGTGTTATTAGTCCAGTGTGGTGATGTCTTATCCACCTTTTCCTATGCTTTTTATAAATATATACAAACATATTCTCACATGGGACTTTTGCCCTCTTACTTTTTACAAGTATGGGACTTTAACATGTGTATCGCTTTGCAACCTTTCTTTTTAGTAGTACATTATAAATTATAGTATATAATAAGCTATAGTATAGTCCCACAGTTGAGCCAACCAGTTCCTTTACTACATTGAACATATGGAAAGATGTATGTGTGTATGGAAGGAAAGTACTGTTTTGTTTTGTTTTATTTTTCTTGTAGGATATATGCACAGAGGTTGGATTGTTGGGTCAAAGAATTACTGTGTTTAATAAACACTTTTCCAAATGTGATTTTTGATATGAGGTGCATATATTATAATTAGCACAATGAAGTAGAGCTTCCCTATTTCTCACTCAATAAGGCAAAGGAGTACATGAAGCATGTAAATTCTCAAGGTCTTTATCTCTACTAAATAGGCCTTCTCAAAAGAAGTGTGTGTGTGTGTGTGTGTGTGTGTGTGTACATGTCTGCCTTGACCTGGGGAGTTACGGGTGTCATGTAGCCCTTATTGTGTTACCCATCATTCAGTCAAAGAGGTAGAACCACTAGGGTATATTGATAGATAGATAGATGACATAGACAGATGGATAGATATAGCATCTATAATTATAGCAATAGAGATAGATGGAGATTGATTTCTATAGTTATTTGACCTTACACAATTATGAGGGCTGGTTAAGTAGTCTTTATAAACCATTGTCCTTTCATCTGATGTTAGATCTTGAAGTCTGCAGGGGAGGTAGTAAGGAAGGAAAGATAGATGGAAAATGGGGAAGAGAAAGAACAAAGTGGAAGTTACAAGCACATGCTGGAATGTATGAGGACACACTGGAACCCATGTCATTTCTCATCGTCTCCGACCTTGATGGTTTGGGCCATCAGAAGCCAGGTTCGTTTGTCATGGAACTAAGCCTAGACACTTGGCTGAAGAATCAAAGAAGTTAAAGGAGGATTCAGGGAAAGAGGAGCAGTTGTAGCCTTCAAATCCCATAGAAAAACTCTCACGTGGGGAACCCTAATAGGAAATGTACAGGAGAGGCAGTTCTGGGGAATATAGTTTAACCTAGCCAAGTTGACATTTTACAAAGCCACCATAGTTATGATGCCAAAGGCTATATAAGGCATTCAACCTACCCTCAGTATTCCAGCAACATTCTCATTTGGTTATGTAGCTAGCACTCAAGAAATTTTCAAATGATCTAGAAAACAAATATTCCCAGAAAGATGAGATTGTTGTTGTGACACAGATTTGTCACGTTTGACAAATTTGTTAATAATTGACATGTGCATTATTGATTATAGGTATTGCTAATATTCCTGTTTTCAGCTTGTAATTTATCTGAGTTTCTACTTTAACCAGATATCCTGATTTCTATTATTCTGTACCAATAAACTTTTAAATAATATAAGTTCTATGTCATCTGAAAGTTTAAATAAGGTCATCTTTTATTTTTTTTTTAAATATAGTAGAATGGGCCTGAGGGCAATTTGTAGGGTTTTGTCCAGAATGTACTTAAAGTAACTGAATGCGTTTGTGTTGTGTTGTAGTATATTTGTACCCTAATGGACAAACTATATGCCTCTAATCTACTGACATTTTGGATAGAAGAGGATCAGTCTTGATGTCAAACAATATCCTTTTGATGACGATATTGTTTTACTTGTGTTAATCTTATTCAAAGGATACTTCTGTCTTTTATGATTAATAGTACATGTAGCCAAAGACATCCTTTTCTGTGATCACTGACATAGGACATCTACACGTGGTTTTAAGAAGCAAGATGTTAAAATCTTGGAAATTCTTAGGTATTCCTTTTGAACATTAGTAGAAGTATTATTGAATCCATACCAAATATGGTCGTCTTTATGAATCTCTAAGGGGTTTTCTTTTGGATTGAACTGAATGGTCTTTTTGGCTTTCTATCCTCTCACCCAATGTCCACATTATACATCTCAGCTGAGATCACTTAAAACCACGCATAAACTCTTTCTCACCCTGGGTTCTAGGACCAATAACTTTTCTTAGTCCCTACTGGGTTAGCTCAGATGAGATGGTTTCTAGTCAACCTTACCTAGTGCTGTTCTGCCCCATGCTCTTTTGTTATTGTTGTTGTTGTTGTTGTTTCTTTTTATATAATATATAGCTATTATTAAAAAATTTAAAACAAAAATAAGAGCTTATTCTAGTAGAGCATAAATATAAATTGGGAAGGATTTGGCAAATATCATACAGACCAACCGTGTAGGGAAAACACAGTGGGGAAACAAGATGTTAAAGCAAAAAGAGACTTTCTACTCTCAGAGCTCCCACTATGAGAGCATGTGTGGGAGAAGTTTCCTTTTTATCAAGACAGCTGGTAGAAGAAAAAGGTCCCCAAACATAATATCTAAATTATCTAGGAAGCTTTATTAATATTCATATCCCCAAACCTTTTTCCAAAAAAATCTTTTTAACAGGTCTGGGGTAGGACTCAGGAAGCCGAGTTAGTGAAAAGTTTTTCAGATAATTTGAATGCATACGCAGATATAGAAACAAGTGACATGTTCTCTACACAAAGCTCCATTTCTAAAGCCTTTGTTTTCTTTAGAGAATTATTTTCTGAGTAGAGATTGTATCATTCTGGGCCAGCACACTATTGTGTGCTTCTCCTATGGAGGTAGCTATTTTGATCTAAGTAGTTACAGAAAATTAGGACTGAAAGCCCAGAAGGTATAAGAATACATAGTACCGTCTTTACTTCATGGTGGAGGAGACATTCCTGAATAAGATATGTCATCATCTAATTTGTATCTATAATTATAGAAATAGAGATAGATGAATATGTATCTAAATTGAGAACTAAGATTCCTCCAGAAACCATTGACTTCAAAAGTAAACTCAGGATGATGCTATACAGCTAACTTTCTGATTCTTCAACACCTATTTCTGTCCCTTTAATCTACTACCAATTTTGCCCATCATTCTTCTTTACCTCATGAAGGAGGAAGCATTCCTGGATGAAAATTTGTCAACATTCAACCAAGATTGTATTGTAACAAAAAGAGACTTCCTTTTCTTTTTATAATTGGGAAGTAAGTGTGAGGAAGAGATACCTTCTGCTACCAGATGGGTAGTAGCTACTGATGTTGGATTCTTCTGTTTCAGTGTGGTTGTTGAGCTCCCACAAGGGATATAGTGATGGGTCTCCTCTGAGACAAGCAGACATTCACAACTGTCATTTATGCTAAGACGTGGATCCAGGGACAGCAATTAAGGAAATGGTAGGCAGGCCAACTTTAGTCTGGAGGGAAGCCTAGGATGAGAAGCTTCTCTGAGTCTTCTCACACCTGGAAAGGAAGTGATCACAGGAGTTCCTAGATGAGGGAAAGAAGACCTCAACCAAGCACCCACACCAACAACTAAGCAGAGGTGAAAGCTTATAGCTGGGCAAGGAAGAGCCTATGGCCTGTCCTGGAAATGCCATGCAGGGTATTCCTTGGGAGAAGCCAGAGACTGTACGAGATCCATCCTAAAGATAGAGAGCCATGTCTGTGTCTCTGTGTTGTAATTCTCTTCTGTTAACTTGGAACCTTTATCAAAGTCTTGATAAACTTTACAGACTATTCTTAGATATGCAGGGAGGTGAGGGCGCAGGGGAAGAATAAGCCTTGCATTGTCCAGGACTTTCTGGGTTACAAGTGACAGGAAATAACACATATTCACTTAAGGTCAATTATAAATTCACCTAAAGGCCATTTCTTGGCTCACAAAACTCTAAAGTCAAGAAGACAGCTGGCTTAATTCCTTGCTGGATCTAAAAATGAAGATGGTGTCATTGGGGCCCTCCCTTATCTGTCTTGGCTCTGCTTTTTCTTTCCCCCATGACAGCTGCATTGTCCCCCTCCTGCTATAGCCTTTCCCATGAGGGCAGAAGTCACTCATTGGCAGCCGTGAATCCCAGTCCATCACCAGTTCTTACTCGTTTTTTTGTGTTGACACCCAAGCATTTGAATCCTACTAATAGAAAAAAGAAAACAAAAACAAAAACAAAAACAAAAACCTTCCATATTCTGGATCCTTTATGCTTTATGCTTCAGATGGGAAAGATGAGAAAAGGAAATGGAGCCTCTGAATTTAAAAAGAAGAACATCATGAATATGACCAACTCCCTTCTTTATGAATTAGAGGCGATCAGTCTATTTCTTTTAAAATCTAGGTATAAAGATTGCAGATGTCATCAAACATATTATCACTGAAAATTGCAATATCAACTTCTGGAAATAAGATCTAAAATAATTTTTTATTAATTTAAGGGTAATTACAGCACCAAAGGGAATATGGTCAGGACCTAATACAAGAATGCAAAAAGGGTCATTTATTAGAAAAACAATTAGTGAGATGAAAATGGGATACATTTAGGTCTTGAAAAGAGGTAAATCTGTTTTATATACATAATGTGCCAGGTCTGTTTTTCTCTCAGAAATCGGGGTTTTTTTTTAGCTGCTAAACCCCTTTTCCTTCTGCAAAGTATGATAATAGGAATATGAAATCACTATAAAATTAGGATTATTATTGCTCTTATGGGGTCTCCTTTCCTTCAGGTATCATAATTTCATGTGGAGGAATTTAGAATTCTACCCCTCTCTTACTCTCTTATTCTTGCCCAGGGGAGTAGAGACTGGTCATGGGGGGCTCCAAGCTTCTGGGTCATCTCATCAGACCCCTGTGTCTGTTCCACTGGGTTTCCGGAGCCTACTACTTCAGGGCAGCCCTGCAGATGCCCAGCTTTGTCAGGAATGGTTGGGCATGTCTGTTTAATGCTGGAATATACTATTATAAGCCCTTTGAGGCTTGTAGATCTAAAGTCCCATTGCCTAGCTTATCAGTAACAAAAGGGATAATTTGACCACCATCTGTGTGACTCTTGACTCTGTCTCCCAATTCTGGTTCGAAATTCAGGCAGCAAGGAGAAGGATGCTGGGTATCAACCCCCTTAAACCCCAGCATTATTATTATAATAAACCATAGTAGGATTCATAAAATGAAGGACCGTGTCTTCTAAAGTTGTTTTTCACAGTAGCAAGTACATGAACACATACAAATGGTGTTTGAAAGTGTTGTTTCCAACACTGAATTGGAACAGATGCCAAATAGTTTTCTTCCCCATGGAGCCAGAAGAGGAGAGTAATTCAGGCTAAAATCCAACGTACATTTCCAGCTCATCTGGGACCAGAGAGCAGCTCCACAATAATCAACAACTTTACCAACTTTCTGCTTTACTAACACTTGTCTTTTGTCTTTGATTTTCTGAATAGATTGTTTATAATTTGACCAACTCCAAAAAAATCCCACAAATATTTTTTCTTTTGTTTTATTCTTTTTCTTCTTTTTTTTTTTCCTTTTGTTTTATTTGAAATCCCCCTTAGATCTGTAGATGCCAGTTCTGGGCTTATAAGGAGAAAGAATGTGCTCCATTTTACAAATTGTAGTGCTCCTCGAATCTCTTATGTACCACTCTTCTCAGTACCTTGTAATGTGGTTTGCTTTCCAATTGAAATGAAAATGCCACATCCTCTAGATTGTTGGGTGTGATCCAAAATTGCTTTCAAGGATCCCTCTGGTCTTTTGGCAAAGGGGAATCTCAGTAGATTAGGTGATTGGAATAATATGACCCCAAGAGAACTAGACACTAAGCAGCGTGCTTAGCCGCTGAAGTGAACTTGTTTAGTTACTTAGGAAACAATGCAAAATTAAAAAGTAGTAATTACACATAAGAGCTGCTCCTCCCATTGGTTTTAGATTGATTTTCTTTGTTTTTTTTTGCAGTTGCTTAGACTCATTCCACTTCTAAGTCAGTTCAGAATTCTAGACTCTCGTAATGGGAAAAGGCTTTTAGTTCATCACCTCCATCCCTTGGCTGGTCTCCTCATATGTGGCCACAGACAACTCAGCTGTACAATTAGCCCAGCATCCCGGACAAGGCAGACCAGGAAACAAACCCACCTCCAGCACCCCCCCCCCTTTTTTATGACTGCGTGTTAATTTTCTCACTAACACATGGCTCTGAGAATTTACAAAAGATCTTTGAGAATTTGGAGGTTTATGTGTGTTCATTAGCTTCAGCTAGAAAGAAGAGTATAGAAAGAGAAGCAGAATCTGAGTAAATTTCCTCCCTCCCATTGTCCTGATTCAAAGTGCATACAATTTACTTCCAGAAAGAACTTAGCCAGCACAATTAAGTTTACCAAAGAAAGAAGCTTCAATATGCAAGGTTTCCCTTCGGCATTTCACACTCCCCATTGCTTCCTTCCTGCTAATTCTCTGCCTCTGGATATTTTTTCTTCTCTGACAAGAATCTGATGAGTGGGAAGTGGGGGAAGTTCTCTCATCCAGTCTAGGGAATTGAAGAGCTACCGGTTGAGTCTTGAGTGCCTTTAGAACTTAATGGCCTCACTTAGCCAGCTGTTTATAGATGATGTGTTATTTATTCCTACTTTATTTCGTACTTGCTTCACCAGGTTTTTGTCCCCTTCTCCTCTGTGCTTGTTAATAGCCTGCATAGCGCAAGCGTGGGTATAGATTTACTAGACGGACACAGTCCATGCTGGTGGTAATGGAAAAGCAACTCAGTCTCAATTCCAAGTCCCAGATCAGGCTCTACAACCCAGTAGGGTTGACTTTCTTTTGTGTTTTTGCTGCTTTAAGTTGATCATTGAAAGGGACTTGACCCAAGAGCCCTTCATTGTTACTCAAGAACGAGAGTTTTATAACAGAGCGGGGATCATTTTGAAAAACCTAGGTTTCTGAAACTCGGGTTCTGGGCTGCGACCTCTGTGATCACAGACATTGTCACCGTCAGTAGAGCTGTCCTTTCAGGTTGCACAAACCTCCCCTGAGGATTCCAGTGTGAATTCCTGGCCAGAGGTAAAGACATCAAGTAAATTCAGTCCTTACCCTCTGATACCAGCTAGTTTGCTTCCAGTGTTCCTGTCCTGTGAGCGCTTCGGCTTTTCTCCCACTTCTTGTGATTAACAACACACACACAAACTCGCATGCACACTTCCCTGGAAACACAGTTGTGCCATTTTCTTTTCTCTCAGGCTAGTCAGTGATAAGAACCATATTTGAAAGCCAAATGGAACAAAGCTAACCTCCTTTATGGCTGACACACAAGATGCTATTTAGAAAAATGTTGATCCAATCACCACTGGCTCTGTTAAATAAGGGATCCTTAATGTGGCCCGTGATCAAATTCACTTCCTCGTTAAGAGCATGAGGATAAGTTAAGACAGAGCCTCCTTTGTTTAAAAGAGGCTGTGTGAACTCTGCCACGAGTCCCCAGACACCCCTAAGTCCTCTGTTCTGAACATGTAATTAATTCGTAAGAAACCAGGTACCACAGCAGCCGTGGCTTGACAGTAGCTTCATTCAGCACCAGCCAGATGTGAAAGGCTTTCAAAGGGAGCAGAAGGCGCGCCTATTGCCCAGGGAAGCGGGAGCCAGTAACCTCTGGTTTGCAGCTTTACCGTCACCCTTCACCCGGTAATGCCATTTCTAATGTATTTCAATTCATTCTTAAGAGTCACAGATGTTTTTGCAAAACCAAAGGTTATTGATTAACCTAGAGCAGGTAGGAGGTCCCTATTTGAGTTCTTACATTTTTCTGCCTAAGAGAACTTAAAAACCACCCGCTAGGAAATCCTGTCAATTGCATATTACTATTTTTCATGATTCTTTTCAAAGACAAGGGAAGAGCTATTTTCAGGGATTAAAGGAAAAGCATTTTCTTTAAAACATTGTAGGTTCTTTTCAGGGAGTTTTCTTTATGGAGAGGAATGATACAAATTTCCTGTGGGAAGACATCTGGGCATTGCTAGATTCGGTTCTATTCAACTTCTAGCCTCAGTTTGGAAGATGTAGAAAATGCCTTTTTAAAAAATATTTTGCAATGACACAAAGCTGGGAGAAATGCTAAACACAATAAGGTATTTCAAGATGAAAACCCATCTTAACATCAGAATCAATAATACAGAATTCATCAGCAATAAATATGAAAACTTACAGTCAGGATTTAAAAGTCAGTTATGCAAAACAGGATAAAAGAGGCTAAAATTCTTTGAACTCATATGGGAAAAAAATCGAAGGGTTTTACTTTATCGTAAGTTCACTAAGAATTGGCAATATGGTTTATCTATTAAAAACTCTAACATGGGGGTGCCTGGGTGGCTCAGTGGGTGAAAGCCTTTGCCTTAGGCTTAGGTCATGATCCCAGGACCTGGGATAGAGCCCTGAATTGGGCTCTCTGCTCAGCAGGGAGCCTGCTTTCCCCTCTCTCTCTCTGCCTGCCTCTCTGCCTACTTGTGATCTCTGTCTGTCAAGTAAATAAATAAAATCTTAAAAAAAAAAAAAAAGGTCATTTGTACATCAGACATTTTGTATTCTGCCCAAGCCAGAGCATGTCTGCAATATTAGATTAATCTCTGGACACTGCATTTTAAGAGTGACATGGATTATCCAGAAAGTGCCAATGGCAAGGAATTTGGAAACTTCATCAGATAGTATTAATCAAAATGAGTAGACATCTTCTAATACAGCCTCCTAACCAGTGTGTGAATATACGGTGCAGCATCTATGCCTGATGCTCATTTGTCTTTGGCTAGAGTATGTTTAATTATAAGATGCTCATTACTCCACATTGTTGGGCCGTTCCCATTTTGAAAGGATTTTCTAACTGTGCCATCTGTTATAGCACTCTTCAATCCTAGAGTATTAGTAACCTGTTTCTCTTGATAACCCATGATAGGTTTGAAAGCCTATTATAAGTTTTTAAGAGGATTTCAAGAAATTCCCTCAGAAAAATCAACTTATGAGAAAAAAAAAAACCCATCAATATAATAATGAGCAAATGTGTTCTTCAAGTATTTAAAATGCCATAGTAGGTACAGAGTGTAATTCTGAGAGGTTATTATAAATTGGGGTAGATAGTCAAAATTTTTTTTAAAAACTTCTTCGTCACTTCTTGTGTTTTGTCATTTGAGAGCCTGTGTAGAGCTTTAAACATGGTTAGCAGATTTATCTGATGGAACAACCTTGGATTACTACAGGATTCTCAGAGTTCATCTTCTGTCTGGTCAAGGTCATGACTCAAGAGAGCTGAAGCTGGTATAGTTTGGGAATGAGCTTATTATTGTCCTTAGGGATATTTAAAATATAAATCATATCCTGACTGATAAAGATCATAATTTGCCATCTAAATAGGCTCTAATTACTCTTTACTCTACTGAACACCTACCACAAAAAGATGAAGAAAAACCCATAGAAGATAATGGGTTTTCATGTCACACCATATTCTTAATTATTTAAAGTCTATTTAAAGAGAGAGTGAGGGAAAGAGACAGAAGGAAAAGAGATACTTAGATTGAGATCAAGTCACATAAAAAAGGAAGGATGGGCAAGAGACAGGAGTGAAAGGACTTGGTATTTGAAGCTGCATTAATACCCTTAAGTATCAATACCAAGCTTATTACAAAAGCTCGCAAATCAACCCTTATCAGCTGAATGTTACATCTGCCGCTGGCAAAAGACAGTGATCTAAAGGCAATCCCAAGTCCTTGGACTTAACCCCCAAAAGGTAATTCGTTATCCAACACTCCACATCCTTCATACAACATCTGGTTTTTCCAAGGAGGATCTTCAGTCTAGCAATAGTAGAAAATATTTCCTTGACTTCCAAATTCAAGGAGACTAATATATAGAAATTCCATTGCCCTTAATTTTTGCTAAATCTTACTGGCAGAAGGCAAATTTCTGGGTCCCCGGAGGTCCTTTTGAGAACTGAGGGTGTCCCCATGTATGAAAGGGGCTCTCGGTCATAAGGAGGAAAGAAAGGAACAGATCAAGGGAAGCACATGGAGACCTCGTACCACTTGGGTGGGAGCGCTGACAGGCGGTAGCTAAAGGGGAGTTTGTGGTTATTGCCCTGTTAACAGGTCCCTCTGGATATCCATCATTGGAGGGGAGTCCTGAAGTGAGGTGTGGGAATTGAAAAAAAAAAAGGAAAACAGGAAATGCACACCAACAAAAAAAAGTAGACTTTTTAATGAAAAACATATCTGTAACATCTAATGTTTCAGCCATGAGAGATGTAAAGTTCTTGGAAACATTTATTAGTGAGAAGAGCAAGCCACAGTTTAGGTTCCTTATAATGATCTCTTCCCCCTCTTCAAAGGGAAGAATAAAGGAAGAATGCATAGAATGAAAAATTTTATCCATAAATATGTAATATCATATGAAATATATTTCAAAGCATGGTCTAGAATTCATATCCTTGATACTTAAAATGCTGCAGTTAATTAGGCTAGCCTACGTGGGAAAAAATGAAAAATGAAAGAACAATGAAATGAAACAGATGCCAAAGGATCCTGGAATGAGAACAAAGACAAGGAAATGAGACAATTGGCAGCCACAGAGCAGTAATCCATCGGCAAATTTCAAGGAGAAATTTACAGATGATAACTCAGGAATATTTACTCAACATTTATTTTGTTTAGGACTGTGCTAAGTAAAGAAAAACTATCTAAAAATACATCCAAATAGGTAAAAAGCCAAAGAACAAAATCAAGCCGTTTGTCTTCACTAATGAATGTGTACATGAATAAAAAAAAAATAGTGGGTGAATTTGGTATAAGCATAGAGGAATTTAGAAATGACATAACCTTTTAGGGTTTTAATTGCATTTCAGAGAATATGATCATTCAGAGATTAAAGATACTCTTCCTTTCTTCCCTTTTCAGTCTGTGTCTCAAGAACAGGGGACCTTTGTTACATACTCTGGCGTACTCAGCACACACATGGGGAACATCCTGTATGACTTAGATAAAATAACCTCCTGGCATCACAAGCCAGTCCTCTACAAAATGACACAAAAGAATACTAAGTCACCTTATGCATAGTCTTTGGGATCAATTGGTTATTAAAATGGTTATAAAAGAGTTTAAGCTTTGCATACATATTAAATAGCAATTACTGAACAACCTTAATTTCAGGTTCTTTTCTCCAATTTCTATCTCACAAGTTTAAAGAAAAGTGGCAGAAAGTTTCCCCATATTGGAAGTGGTAGAGTGATTAGAGGAAATGAGTCATCAAGATAATTTATGATCTTTCCCATAACTTGCAATGTACGGAACATAGTAATCCTTTGTTATCCAGGCCACTCAGTGACCAAACTCCAGGACCTTGATGGAATATCATTAAAATAGGATTTCTGTAGACTCAGGACTCTGCTTCGGATCCCAAAATGGTTTTACCTCATTGCAGTATGCACATTTAATAATATTTACTGTTTTTTACTTTTCTCCTTCATGATCACATCAAGCTGGTCTTAGTAAGAAATTGCTTTTTAAATGAATAAAATAAAGTTCTTAGTTTCTAGGAACTTATAATCTATAGGAGAAAAAGAGCAGACCCAAAGAACTGGACTAGACAGGAAAATAATGCTAAGAGTCACCAGAGAGATTGAAAGTTTCAGAAGAGAGGAAGTTAACTTAGATTCAAACCAGGGAATTATTTTAGTTGTTTTGGGTTTTTTTGTTGTTCTTATTTTGTTTTAACATCCAAAGCTTCCAGATCCATGTGGGAAAATTTCCAGTGAGTTATGGTTTTTAAAACTCTCCTTATTTTTTAGGATCTTCATATCCAGAGACCCAAAAGAATAGTATTCTTCAACTCATTTCCAGGTGGGAGAACGTTCAGTGACTTAAGAAATCTAAGAGTTGGGTAGAGCCTTATATTTTTAAAAGTAGCTTTATATTTTCTACATATTTGTAAAACTTCATTTTCCTAATGCGTTTCTAGATATAGCACATATTACCGTGAATATTCTCTCACCCCCGAAATGTGGTTTAGCCTGATTGGGTATTGAGGGGTGTCTTCCATGCCCAGAGCAAGACTGGCCTTTCACATCCTGTCTTCTTGTAAATACCCCATCATAGAGGGCTTATCCTTAACACCTCAGAAAATCGGGCAAGGCCTTGCCTTTTGTCTGCCACATTATTTATCACACAGATGCAGCCCATTGACAACTCCAGAGACCACACATGGGAAAAGGAATTTCTAAAGTAACACATCAGCCTCCCTGGGAGCCACAGGAAACTCCATTCTATGTGAGAATATTTGCTGAGTCAAACTCTGGTTTGGTGAAAATATTTTCTTGGGTGGATCCAATTCAACCCTTCAAAAAGTCATCTGACTCACTCCATAAAAAACACATATTAGACATTGTTAAGTCCTGGCTGTGCGAGCATATTGCCTGCCTTTCTGGAGAACTTAGACCACATATCTGTACATGCCTACATGCTAAGGTGTGCCACACACAGTTCTGTGTTACTTGAGGCCATCTCTCAATTGCTCATTGGAACCCTAAATGCATTTTTTCTAAATGAATTTTGGGTATTTACCAAATTATGTAAAACCATAAAAAGTAAAAATACTTTCTTCCATTTTCTGGACACTGAGCCCCAATTTTTGGCTGAGAAAGCATGTGCAATGATGCTACTGACCCACTGTCAGCTCGGCATATACTTCTTGCAGTTTCCTAGTTATAATCACTACAACTTAATCACTTGTGAATAATAAATGGAATTTTAAGATCCTTGGCTAGATTCTGTGGAGTGACCTGATTGGGTGGAGGCTGGCAGCACAGATAGTAGAAGAAGTCACCCAGGCAGAACAAAGGAAATATAAGTTTATTGAATACACTGCAGGGGAGCACTGGGCAGGACAGCAAAGGAGAGAGTGTCTTTCAGGAGACAGTGCTGTGGTGGGCGGTTAGGGGGGACTAGCTGTTCGTGGGGGGAGGTAAGGAGGTATAGGAAGGTATGGAATTTTCCTTTCTTGGTCCCTGTGCCTGGTTGTAAGTAGCCCATTGGTCAGCTAGGGTTTATAGGTATTTTGAGGTAGGTCACCTAAGGAACCTGTTTGCATTCAGCCTGATGGTCACTGTGGGCCCTTTTACCTTACCTAGGTTTCCATTGTTCAGGTGTGTTGCCTAAAAGCAGCCTCTACAGATCTTGTAACATATATCTACTGCAGTGGGCTGGAACCAAGAATGGCCACTACAGGGAAGAATAAGTGGCAACGAGGAATACGTGCTTCCCTAAGATGATGTACTGAGTAACTGGGAAAGAGTAAGATACACATAAATCCCATGCAGGACAGAGATTCTCATCTCAAAAAATCAGTGTAATCACAATACTGTGCCTTTGTTTCTCCATCTCTCAGATGTTTATAATCTCTTCTATAAATGCTTTTCCAAAATCTGATTCTTTTAAGGGATACAGTTTGTGCTCCTATGTGCTGCTCCCCACATTTAGCACAACTTTTTAGAAAGATCTCTACTACACATGGGCATGATTTTTAAGTTGCATGTAAGTAAAAAAGAATTGTTAATTACCCAACATGGTTAATAAAAATAGAAACACTTAGACCTGATGATTCAGATCTTAAATCTAATGGTACATTAGTCAAATCAACAATCAATAATTATTTCCTTACTTAAAGTGTGAAGAGGGACGGAGGAGGCAGAATTAATCTTTTTTAAATAGTCTACTATGAGTTATGCATTTTATACACAGTATCTTCCCATTTCATGACAAATGCTATTCTTAGCCCCATTTTGCTGATGAGAAGGAAATGGAGAAACAAAAGAAATTAATAACTAGCCTGAGGTCACAGAGCTAATAGTCAGCAGAGATAGCACTTGAATTTTGGTGGGTTGCAAAATCTATGCTCTTTTTAAAACACTAAGATGCCTCCTTATAATCCCAGTTGAGTTGATGTTGCCCAAATGAAGAATGGTGAACCAAAAACATAAAATCAAGAGAAGGTGGGGGAGGTGAGAACGTCCCTCTGTGATCCACATTTATCTTGTTCCTTCCTGGCAGCTCACATAACCATGGAGTCCCTGGTGATCCCAAGCATCTGAAGATGAATGCATGAGGTATGGGAAGTACTTGCATCAAAGAGTCAACTGGTCAACTAATCATTCCAACATGTAGTACGGAGCAGCCTCTGCTGAACTGTGTGCCCAGAGAAAATAAGATATAAAAGAAAGAAAGTACCACAGCTCCTTTTATTGGAGCGGAAAAATGAAAGCGAAGGTTAAGCCATACCACATATGAACATTCATTTGCAATTACTTCTCTTCTAACTTAATGTAGGGCCTTGGGTTATACAATAAACTAGCAGTTTGGGCAGTTCAAGGCATAATAACTTCCTCTCTTTTCATAGATCAGAGTTAGAGAATAACTCTCCCAAGTCGCATGTCCTATAAGTCTCTACAATAAGCCTTTTGGTGCTGAACAGTCTGTATTTTTTTAGTCTTCTAAGTGACCTTCTAACACTTTCCTTCAAAACTTCTTGCTTGTGGTTTCCTAAATCTTCCACAGGTCTTTTATTAGGAACTGCTTTCCTTTTTTATTTTATTTTTTTCATTTTTGCATCATTTCCTCTGATTAATGGCAGCACTTAATTTACCAGTTGGGAATCTTTTTTTTTTTTTTTTAAGATTTTATTTATTTATTTGAGAGAGAGGCAGTGAGAGAGCATGAGCGAAGAGAAGGTCAGAGGGAGAAGCAGAAGCAGAGAGAAGAGAAGCTGGGAGCCTGATGCGGGACTCGAACCCCGGGTCTCCGGGATCATGACCTGAGCCGAAGGCAGTCGTCCAACCAACTGAGCCACCCAGGTGTCCCTACCAGTTGGGAATCTTATTAAAGACAACATGCATATCAGGTATTTGGGATTGAAATGAATTTCCAAAATGGTTATGTATCCAGATGAATGGAAAAAGTACAGTTAATAAATGATCTCTCTGAGCTATGGAACTGAAATACCATTCACCCTATCTCTAGACATCACTTACAGCATTGCTTTTATCGGGGAAAAAATGTATTCCCACCAGTTCTGTATGTATTAATTTATACAAGAAATACTAATGAATGGCCACTAAAGGCCAGGCAGAGTAGCTAAAATGCTAAGTGAACAATACCTTGAGCTTATGGAGCATTCAGCCTAGTGGTTCAGAGAGACAGTTCAACACATTAACACACGTACCAAAAACAGGTGTGACTGGGGAAGGTGCAAATGCTGGTGAATATACTGCAGGGGCATTTGCAACCTACATGATGAGGATAAACAGGAGTAAGCAGGTAAAGGTAGTGATAAGGAAGACACAGTTCCCAGGCAGAGGGAACATGTGTGAAAGATGAAGCAAGAGAATGCAAACTCAAAAAGTTCAGCAAACTGAACTTGGGTGGAAAGAGGATTAGTGATAGGGTGATGCTGGGCAGATGGATGCATGGGCTGAGCCTCACAGGGTTTAAGAGTCACGTGGAAGAATTTAAATTTTGTCCCAGGAAAGAGAGAAGAGTAAAAGCAAGTCAATCACTTGGTTATATATTCTTCTTAAGACATGCTTGTCAAACTTGGGAAGGCGTAAATATCTTCCAGAGAGCTTTTGGAAATATATTTTGTTAGTCCCTACTATAGAGAGCCTGGAGTGGGGCTTGAGAATTTGCATTTCTCATAAGCTTGTACGTGATACGAATGCTTCTGGTGCAGAGACCATACTCTGAGCAGTACTGTTTTATAACATTCAGTCTGGCACTGTGCAGAATATGCTGGAAAGGACTGAGACTGAGAACAAAGAGCAGTCATGGAATTCAGCTTGTTATTCATTCATTCATTCATTCATTCACTCAACAAATGTTTATTATTTTTAATTATTATTATATTATTTTATTTATATGCCTAATTCCTTTGTAAACACCAGATGACATAGAAGTAAACAAAATCAAATCTTTTTCATAGACTTGATACTCTACTCAAGGAAACAGACCCCCCAAAAATCTAATAAGTAAGTAAACTGTGTTAGTGGGGGTGAATGTTATAAAGAAAACTGAAATAGGGTAAAGGGAATAGAGACTGGTTGTGGGAGTGGGAGATATTATTCTAAGTAGGGTAGTCAAAGCAGGTCTTCCGGAGTTTGAGTGAAGTGGGGAAGCAAGTCATGGAGAGATCAAAGGAAATGTTTTCCAAGCAGAGGATTAGCATGTGCAAAGGGTCTAAATTGGAAGCAAGCTTAGTGTTTTGGGGGGAGGAATAGTAAGAATGCCAGCAATAGTCAAGAAGGGAGAGAAGAGTGTAAGAGGAGATCAGCCAGATATGGGAGGGAGGAGGCTTTGGTAAAAATTTTGGATTTTGGGGTGCCTGGGTGGCTCAGTGGGTTAAGCCTCTGCCTTTGGCTCAGGTCATGACCTCAGGGTCCTGGGATCAGCTCTCTGCTCATCAGGGAGCCTGCTTCCCCCTCTCTCTCTGCCTGCCTCTCTGCCTACTTGTGATCTCTCTCTGTTGAATAAATAAATAAAGTCTTAAAAAAAATTTTTTTTGGATTTTATTCTGAGAGAATTTAGAGGTGATTAAAGGCTATAGGTGTACAGAGGTTGTTGTTTAATGTTTGAACAGAAGGCAAATGGTTTGAAGTAGTCACTGTGAAGAACTGGGAGATGGTGAGACACATGAAATAGAGTGGGGCTGCTGGGCATGTGGAGGATGGGGTGGTAAATTTAAAGTGCCAATCTCTCTGGTATGATTTTCTCCAGCTGCTCCAGGACAGACAGGTGAAGAGAGGGTGGCAGGGATGGGATCTAGCATATTCCAAGATAGTTGGTGTAACTTAAAAATGAGAAGCCACAGTGATAAATAACCTGAGCTGATCTCACCACTGAATATGACTTAATTTGCTAACTATGTGTGTTATATACTTTCCTAGGTGAGAATATTATTCACTGACCCCCAATCTTCTAATTCACTAAGTACCAATATGAGCGCTTAAGCGTTCTTCCTAAATGACATATGATCAAAAAGTGATTTGTTTTTGGATTTAACTAAAGTTGTATTCTTGTTGACATTTGAGTATGAGGTCTCAATGTATTAAGCCCCACCCATCAAGCAAAATAATGAACATATCCCTGTGGGGTTGGACTGCAAAAAAGATGGAAAGAATATTGTGTCCTCACTCTATTCTCCTGCTTGGCTAGTCCTTCAGTTTCCACCGCATTGAAAAACTGTCTGTAAACACCCTCAAAAGTTGAAGGTCACTAAGCTTGCTTTTAAACAGCATCCAGACAGCAAAAGATAATGGTTTGGGTTTAAAAGAAAGCAGTATCCAATTCCAAAAGAGCTGGAGAAAACAGTAGTCCTGGCCTCACATTGCCAAGAGACCAGTGCCAAGTAGCGCCTTGGTGACTTCAGAATAGGCCCTGGAATCACACAGTCACATTGTGGCTTCTCTGTGCAGAAGCCACAGTGGCTCCTTCTCTAGATCTTGATTTTCTCATCTGTTAAGATAAAAGTAGTAATACCTACATTATAATGTGTTTACAAATAATGACATGTAAAAAGTCTGAAGCTCCCAGAGTGCCTAGTTCATTTTAAAGCCATGTATGTGTTAGCCATTATAATTTTTTTGTTATTTTAATTAACAAATAATTTAATTTAAAATTAGTATATAATTAATGAATACTTATAAAAGAAATTTTGCATAACTTTACAGTAAATATAGTAAAAGAAATAACTCATAATCCTAGCATCCAGAGATGATTTGGTGTATATCCTATAAGCCCCTTATAAGAAAAATTAACTTACATCAATACTTAAAAAAAAACCACATTATTCTATCTAATCATGGTAATGATAATGATTTGATAATGGTTTTATAATAAGGAGAGATTTGGTATTATATCCAAGCTTTTGCCCATGATAGATAGTCCCTGTACCTCCAACTGATTTCTTTCCTTGTTTATTCCTGCTCCATTAGAAATTCCTAACTCACAATTATAGGTTATTAGGTATGCCACTAAGTGTTTGATGTTTTTTCCAGAGAATTCTGAATATTTAGATGAAACAGTGACCCAGAAAATATGGAGCCAAAAGAACAGTCCATTATCAAAGTAATAAGAGCTTCTTAGATGAGAAGGGCATCAGCATTGTTGAGAAGCTCAGTGGAGACTCTCCCTAGGACACATAGTAAGAGATACTGTTAGATAACTGGGCTTATTGGTAGGAAGGTGCTTAAGAGGATTCTAAAATAATAGAGGTCAGGTGGAGACTCTTAAAAAAAAAAGCAAAGTAAGTGCAAGTACTGCAATAAAAGGCAAGGTTGGAGGGGGCTATCAAGATAGATAGTAGAACTTAGTATCTCTCTCAGCAAGATGAATGGGAAGACAAGGATATTAATCACTACAATAAAAGAAAATGAAGGATAGATAGGATTAGATGGCCTGAAGGCTAATAGAAAGTCAAGGTTCCTTTCCCTGTTTTAGGAACTGAGCCCATATTTAGGCTCATAGTTCATGGACCATAGGAGAAAGTAGGTCTCCAAAAGGAAGGACTATACAATGTCATAATAAATATATAGAGTAATAATTTCCCCAGACCCTTCCCAAAGAAGGTCATTTACTCTGTAACTGTATTCTAGGGAAAGGAGAATACTCAGATATTTTAAGTGTCTAAGTTGACATTAGTACTGAAGAGCATAAAGCATCAAGATGATAAGTTGTTTACTTTGAGCCCCCTCTACCCTGGAACTAGCAGTGGTTCATCTTGTCTGGAAATGGCACATGTCTGAGTCAGAGTTTGTCTCTCCAATTCACAGGGCTTCGGCCAGCACCACTATTCGGACTTATAGAGTGTTTGATCTATTGATATTGTAGACAGGCTGAATAATATTCCATTGTGTGTCCACGTCTTCTTTATCCATTCATCTGTTGATAGACATCTGGGCTCTTTCCATAGTTTGGCTGTTGTGGACATAGATACTATAAACATTGGAGTGCAGGTGCCCCTTCAGATCACTGCATTTTTATCTTTGGGGTAAGTACCCAGTAGTGCAATTGCTGGGTCGTAGGGTAGCTCTATTTTTAACTTTTTGAGGAACCTTCCATACTGTTTTCTAGAGTGGCTACACCACCTTGCATTCCCACCAACAGAGTAAGAAGGTTCCCCTTTCTCTGCATCCTCACCAACATCTGTCTTTTCCTGACTTGTTAATTTTAGCCATTCTTACAAGTGTGAAGTGGTATCTCCTTGTGGTTTTGATTTGCATTTCCCTGATGCTGTGTGATGTAGAGCATTTTTTCATGTGTCTGTTGGCCATTTGTATGTCTTCTTTGGAAAAATGTCTGTTCATGTCTTCTGCCCATTTCTTGACTTTGTTCTTTGGGTGTGGAGTTTGATAAGTTCTCTATAGATTTTGGATACTAGCCCTTTATTGGATAAGAAATTTGCAAATATCTTCTCCCATTCTATAGGTTGTCCTTTGATTTTGTTGACGGTTTATTTTGCTGTAAAAAAATTTTTTTATCAAAGAGGTTACTGCCTATGTTCTCCTCTAGGATTCTGATGGATTCCTGTCTCATGTTGAGGTCTTTTATCCATTTCGAGTTTATCTTTGTGTATGGTGTGAGAGAATGGTCGAGTTTCATTCTTCTACAATAGCTGTCCAATTTTCCCAGCACCATTTATTGAAGAGACTGTCTTTTTTCCACTGTATATTTTTTCCTGCTTTGTCGAAGATTATTTGACCATAGAGCTGAGGGTCCATATCTGGGCTCTCTACTCTGTTCCACTGGTCTATGTGTCTGTTTTTATTCCAGTACCGTGCTGTCTTGGTGATCACAGCTTTGTAGTAAAGCTTGAAATCAGGTAATGTGATGCCGCCAGTTTTATTTTTGTTTTTCAACATTTCCTTAGCGATTCGGGGTCTCTTCTGATTCCATACAAATTTTAGGATTATTTGCTCTAGCTCTTTGAAAAATACCAGTGGAATTTTGATTGGAATGGCATTAAAAGTATAGATTGCTCTAGGCAGTATAGACATTTTAACAATGTTTATTCTTCCGATCCAAGTATCAGCCACAGCTACTTCTTTCAAGATATGTCTCCAAAAGCAAAGGAAACAAAAGCGAAAATGAACTTTTGGGACTTCATCAAGATCAAAAGCTTCTGCATAGCAAAGGAAACAAGTCAACAAAACAAAGAGGCAACCCACGGAATGGGAGAAGATATTTGCAAATGACAGTATAGACAAAAGGTTGATATCCAGGATCTATAAAGAACTTCTCAAACTCAACACACAGAAAACAGATAATCATGTCAAAAAAAATGGGCAGAAGACATGAACAGACACTTCTCCAATGAAAACATACAAATGGCTATCAGACACATGAAAAAATGTTCATCATCACTAGCCATCAGGGAGATTCAAATTAAAACCACATTGAGATACCACCTTACACCAGTTAGAATGGCCAAAATTAGCAAGACAGGAAACAACGTGTGTTGGAGAGGATGTGGAGAAAGGGGGACCCTCTTACACTGTTGGTGGGAATGCAAGTTGGTGTAGTCACTCTGGAGAACAGTGTGGAGATTCCTCAAGAAATTAAAAATAGAGCTTCCCTATGACCCTGCAATTGCACTACTGGGTATTTACCCCAAAGATACAGATGTGGTGAAAAGAAGGGCCATCTGTACCCCAATGTTTATAGCAGCAATGGCCATGGTCACCAAACTGTGGAAAGAACCAAGATGCCCTTCAACGGACGAATGGATAAGGAAGATGTAGTCCATATACACTATGGAGTATTATACCTCCATCAGAAAGGATGAATACCCGACTTTTGTAGCAACATGGATGGGACTGGAAGAGATTATGCTGAGTGAAATAAGTCAAGCAGAGAGAGTCAATTATCATATGGTTTCACTTATTTGCGGAGCATAACAAATAACACGGAGGACATAGGGAGATGGAGAGGAGAAGGGATTTGAGGAAAATTGGAAGGGGAGATGAACCATGAGAGACTATGGACTCTGAAAAACAACCTGAGGGGTTTTGAAGGGGCAGGGGGGTGAGAGGTTAGGGGAGTCAATGGTGAGTATTAAGGAGGGCACATATTGCATGGAGCACTGGGTGTGGTGCAAAAACAATGAATACTGTTACGCTGAAAAGAAATAAAAAAAAAATGGGGGCCCTAAAAAAAAGTTTTTTATCTTGATGAAGTCCCAATAACTCATTTTTGCCTTTGGAGATGTGTCTAGCCAGAAGTTGATGCGGCTGAGGTCAAAGAGGTTGCTACCTGTATTCTGCTCTAGGATTTTGATGGATTCCTATCTCACATTTAGATCATTTATCCATTTTGAGTCTATTTTTGAGTATGTTGTGAGAAAATGGCCCAGTTTCATTCACCTGCATGTGGCTGTCCAGTTTTCCCACAATTTGTTGAAGAGACTTTTTTCCATTGGATATTCTTTCCTGCTTTGTCAAAGATTAGTTTACCATGGAGTTGAGGGTCCATTTTTGGGTTCTCTATTCTGTTCCATTGATCTGTGTGTCTGTTTTTGTGCCAGTACCATACCATCTTGATGATCACAGCTTTGTAATAGAGCTTGAAGTCAAGCATTGTGATGCCACCAGTTTTGGTTTTCTTTTTCAACATTCCTTTGGCTATTTGGGATATTTTTGGTTCCATACAAATTTCAGGATTATTTGTTCCAGCTCTGTGAAAAAAGTTGATGGTATTTTGATAGGGATTGCATTGAATGTGTAGATTGCTCTAGGCAGCATAGATATTTTCACAGTGTTTGTTCTTCCAATCCATGAGCATGAAATGTTTTTCCATTTCTTTGTGCCTTCCTCAATTTCTGCCATGAGTGTTTTATAGTTTTCTGAGTACCAATCCTTTGCCTCTTTGGTTAGGCTTATTCCTAGGTATCTTAAGGTTTTGGGTGTGACTGTCAAGAACCATTATTATTTTTAAAAGCTTTCTTTGTTTTCTAGAGAAATTTCAGAAGGTGTTTCTGCTCTAGTACAGATAGCATTTCTACAATGTTATAATGATACTGTTTGATAATCTTACTCTCTAAGCAAGTTTTTCATAAAAACATTTCTATTGCCTTGGCAGTACAGACTGGGTAATTACTCTAAAATAAAATCTTGCAGATGAATTTTGAAAGTTATTAGAAAAATCATGCTAAATATGATCATTCCCTTGCATATTTCCTCCTACCAACAAACAAGCCAACTAAAATTCTTATTTTTTTCTTTCTATCTATACTCATCTCTAGATATAGCCCTGTCCATTACTATAGACCTCTGCATCAGGTTCACTAAAATGGCCAGATAGCTTAGAATTGAATAAGTATATTAATTTATTGATTACCAGCCCAAAAAAATTCAATAAATATTTTACATACCTTGCCAACATTTCAAAATTGGGACGGTTCACTTAAAAATCCATATCTGTGCTCTTTCTTAAACTCAGTCTGTATTTCCATGTAGAATCAATATACTAGGGCTGAGGAGCAGTCAGACACTTTAGAAGGGTCTTGCATTCTCCAGATTGAAACAGTTCCCCCCACTCCGCCTTACTCTTATTTTTACCTACATGGCCCAAGGCCATTCAGTTTGTATCTTTCACCTAGCTATTTCCTCATAAAGTTGTTTCTCTGAGCCTAGCACATTTCAATTTATATTCCTAGATCTTGAGTAAATTGGCAGAGAGGGGGAAGGGAGAAGTTTGAAAATCACTTCTATTGTCTTTTTAGTAGAGAACATGCTGTACACATTATGTTTGCTTTTCCAAAAAATTGGTCATTGGGGAATATTTATTCTTACTTCTTATTTCCAGGATATAGTATACGCTGAATAAATGTATATTGAATGAATAAATGAAGACCAGTTGTTCAAAATACCTTAGTGGATAAACTGCTCAGTTTCCAGTCCTCTTTTTATCTACTTAAAAATATTTTATTTATTTATTTGAGAGAGAGAGAGCAGGGGGTGTGGGGCAGAGGGAGAAGCAGACTTCCTGCTGAGCAAGGAGCCCAGTGTGGGACTCAGTCTCAGGACCCTGGGATTATAACTTGAGCCAAAGGCAGACTCTTAACTGACTGAGCCACTAGGTACCCCAGTTCCCAGTCCTCTTAAGCCCATGTTTTCTCTTTATTGTACTGAAAACCAGGGGCGCCTGGGTGGCTCAGTGGGTTAAGCCGCTGCCTTCGGCTCACGTCATGATCTCAGAGTCCTGGGATCGAGCCCCGCATCAGGCTCTCTGCTCAGAGGGGAGCCTGCTTCCCCCCCTCTCTCTCTCTGCCTGCCTCTCTGCCTACTGTGATCTCTCTCTGTCAAGTAAATAAATAAAATCTTAAAAAAAAAAAAAAAAAGAAAACCACTCCCACCAACAACACCAATGATTAAAATCACTAGAAAAATATGCCACGTGTCCCAGGTGGGGTGAAGGCTAAGTTGCTATCACAAAGAGGCCCCAATATTTAGTGGTTCAAAGAACATACAAGTTTATTTCTCTTGCACATAGTAAGTACTAGGATAAGAAGGCCACTCTGTTCCATTCAGTTGTTTAGGAAATCAGAGCAATTCTTACTGCTCTATCAGACCATATTCAGGCTCTTCTATATCCTGGCATGGAAGTAAGGAAAAAGAGAATATAGACTCAGTATTTTAAGATCCATACTTGCCAGTGGAATCACATAGGAGTTGAGGAAATATGGAACCTGACTATGTGGCCAGGTACCCAGCAATAACCAACTCTATCCCTATGCAAGAAGGGGAGAATGGAAACTGGTGGATCGCTGGTGGACTCCTCTGTTCCATGAGATATGTATCTAAAGCGAAGACCAAATGCAAACAATATTCAGTGTTTTTCAAGATGATTTTCTGGCTCATTAGAGGAAGATCTTTAAGGAACGAGGGCTCCATGTTTGTGCAGAAGTGTGATGAAGAGAATGGGTAACCTGTGGTAAAAACGCTCAACCCCTTCAGCCTGATACCACCCGAAGGGCTTGTGTTTCTTGGTGACTGTCAGTTTATGGTACACTTTCAGACTCCTTTTGTAGTTTATCAGCGGTTTATGTTTTGGCGCTGTTGATATGTGGAGCTGGATGACTGTTGTAGGAGCTGTCCTGTGCTTTGCAGCATGTTTAGGCAGCATCCTTAACCTCTACTTTCTAGATGACAGCATGCCCTCTAACTCCCACCTCCATTCTGACAGTGAAAGATGTCTCCACACATCGCCAAATGTCTCCTGAAGATAAAATTGTCACCAGTTGAGAACCCCGGTGTGACTACACGCAAACTGCAGGAGATATGGCAGTTTTGATAAAACATACTTTTCAATTAACCTCTTCCTATGGATGCGTGGTTATCATCTGCACTTCTGTCCAGCTAATATTTAAACAGTTTCACCACTACAAGAATTGTATTTTGAAAGTGATTTCTGTTAGCATCAATAGTTCTTTCCATATGTTATATTTGATTATGCTGCGTCAAATGGTTTTAGTCATGGTTTAGGATTCATGCTTGACATCAAGGTTTAGATTTTTAGGCTAAGTAAAAAGAATTTGAAAATGGCTCAGTTGTGGCAAAAATAAGATGTTTATGCAAGAATGTTAATTACATAGGATCATCAGATTATAAAGAGTTGGCAGCAGCTATTTGTGAAGAAGTTAATCTGTACTGGGCTCATTGAATGGATTTCCACCTCAAGCTCAGAATTTGCCTAATCCTGCTCAAATCATTATTTATCTCTGACAAGATCAAAAATTTCCTAAAGAAAGGGTTAGAAATTTTCTTCTACTTAATCTTTCTGCTTTTGGATCTAGACAAGTATTTGATTGTCAAAACACTAAGCTAGGTAGAGTTAGGTATTCTGGAGAATATCTGCACCTCCTTTTGAGGGGTTGGTGGTGGGGAGCAGGTGAGTAGTAGAAGCCTTAACACTGGGATTGTTCTCCTCCCCTCCCAGTTTCTCTGAAGGATTTTAAGGTAGAAAAGAAATCTCCGCCTAGTACTGAATAATATCCCTTTTAATTCAGGCTGACTACAATGCCTACCTTACCTATCTCACAAGGAAATTTTCCACATCCTCAGACTTTAATGCCTGCTTAGCCCTGTTTTCTCCTGAAAAACTTCCCTAGTAACCATAGCTTATTGGATCTGGAGTGGACATATGGCCCAAGAACATCAATTTCTGACAGTAACTGTTGACATTGTCTAATCCTAAAAGGTAAGCTAGACCAATATTTTTGAGGATTTAACCTTGGAAATCTATAGTGAAAGTTGAGTGAATAAACCACATAGAGAAATGGGCTGTGAAACAGAGTCAGGGTCCTAAGACAGAAACTATAAGGCATAAGGCCAAACTAGCATTATGAATAAGAAAATCATCTATGAGTATATAGAAACTAAAATTTAGAACAAATATATTCAGAATTGAGGAAAGGAATAACTTACTTGTTGATTACCTGGGAAGGAAAAAACTAGTTTGGAACTTCCTCCTCTCCTTTCACTACAATTATTGTAAGGACTCCAACTGAAAGTTATACTGTGTAATGGTTAAGTATGTGGAGCTGTGGAGTCAGGCAGCCTGGGTTCACACTGTAGCTTTACTGTGTGATAGCTGAGCGTTTATAGTTATGCATATTGCAAAACTTTCTGTGCTGTAGTTTTCTTCTTCCTCAGAACCTAGAGAGAATAAAGCTGAGAGGAATCCTTCTGGAAAGAATTGTCATCTTAATAATGGGTGAGTCTCTGTATATGCTCACCTTCTTTGGTCCCAAGCCCTCAACATTGTCTTGGGCCTGCTATTTCCCCACTACTTTTCCAGTTCCTGAGTATGTTAAAAAACAAAACCAAAACAAACAAATAAAAAAACACCCAACATTGTCAGTTAGTCACTAGTTGAGGATATTGTTCCCTTTGGGGAGACTTTGGGGCAAGATATCACTTTTTAGGGTATTAACTGCTCAAAATCTCCCAGGTGCCTAGACGATACAGTTCCACTTTTTCCAGCCTTACCTCTTAATTTTTTTTTTCTGAGATAATCACTCCAGTCCAACAGATTTATTGATTTCAGATATGTGTCTCACACACAAGTTTCTCAGTTCTGCTCACTATATATTCTTTACCAGATTCCCCCATATTTCCCTCCCCTTGGTCTCTTCTTTTTTTTTTTTTAATAATTTTTATTTTTTATAAACATATTTTTATCCCCAGGGGTACATGTCTGTGAATCGCCAGGTTTACACACTTCACAGCACTAACCATTGCACATACCCTCCCCAATGTCCATTACTCCACCCTCCTTTCCCGACCCCCTCCCCCCAGCAACCCTCAGTTTGTTTTGTGAGATTAAGAGTCACTTATGGTTTGTCTCCCTCCCAATCCCATCTTGTTTCTTTTCTTCTTTTTCTACCCCCCTAGTTCCCCATATTGCATCTCCACTTCCTCATATCAGGGATATCATATGACAGTTGTCTTTCTCTGATTGACTTATTTCACTAAGCATGATACCCTCTAGTTCCATCCACGTCGTTGCGAATGGCAAGATTTCATTTCTTTTAATGGCTGCATAGTATTCCATCGTGTATATATACCACGTCTTCTTTATCCATTCATCTGTTGATGGACATCTAGGCTCTTTCCATAGTTTGGCTATTGTAGACATTGCTGCTATAAACATTCGGGTGCACGTGCCCCTTCGGATCACTA